>JXCR01141651.1:1745-15598 GCA_002079205.1 Phalaenopsis hybrid cultivar
AATTTATTGGGATTTTTTGAGAATTTTTGGATTTTTGGGCCATGGAGGGGCATTTTGGTAATTTGGCCATTTTTGGAATTTGTTTTGGCAAATTTGGATGTATTCAAAGTGTTTGGAATAAGTTTTGATTAGTTTTGGGTATTTTGGCAAAAGNGGTTAATCCTAAGGTCAAGTAGCCCTATAGAAACTCTCCTTGAGTTCCCTCATAATGATCTTACCTACTAAGTGCTAGAGGTTAGGACCAATATGTGGAACTTCAAGTTGAGTAAAGAGGAGTTTTGAGTTTCTAATGGTGAGGGTACCTTTTCTAGTTTTCTAAGACTAGTCAGTAGGAAAGTCCTATAGCTAGACCTAGGCTACTAAAGGAATTTCTAGACCTCAACCAAAAGTGAGGTCAACACATATTTATCAAAATACACATTCAACTAATTATTATTAAAATACTAAATAACAGTTGAAACGTTTTATCCTTTTAATATTATTAAAAGTAACTTGATAATGGTAACACTGAAGTGTTTGGTGCAATAAGAGAAGATGAATATTTGTTTTTTCCAAAAATTATGTGGACATTAAAAATTTTAATGAGTGTAGAATTATAAATTTAATTAGTGACAAATTAGATCTACGAAAATTATAGAAGTATATAAATACTGTAAGCAACAACACACAAGATTGTTTATAAGAATTTTCTCTACCTATGTCCTTACTTGGACTTTTACAATTTAGGATTTTATTATTTCAATCTTTACTATCATAAGATCCCTTCCTTTGTAAGATAAAGAAAGCCTTTATAATGTATGTTCTTCCTTGATGGGCTAGCTAACCAAAAAAATTAATTTATAAAAATATTTTAGCTTGATTATTAAATTTGTATGGCTTTTTGAGAAAAAGTAGGAAAATAAATAAAAATATTAACTATGTAATCATAATAAAAATACAACAAAGAATACTAGTATTTAAAAACTTTAAGAGCAATATTACAAACCTAAGCATTAATCAAGTAATCTTGAAAATATGCTTGCAAATAATGTGCCTTCATATGTGATATGAGATTAAAGTATTTTTTAGAAACTCTTAGAAATTATAGGGAAGAGTTTTTAATATAATTTTTCATTTAGAGGTAAATTGGAGGCAATTCCAAAACTAGGTCAAAATTTACCTAGTTGGGTTGATTTAAGTTTTGATTTTGTTCACTAAATTTTTTGAAGTGAATGGATATGAAGTAAATGGAAAAGCGCATTGACTTGCTCTAGTTAATGTCTATATTCTTTTATAATTGTACAAAAAGAGTATGTTGGTGGGGAGTTTTGTAGAATCAATTAAGTAAGTGGAAACTCTAACTTGGTTGATGATACATGTGAAATGTCATGTTGTTATATAATATTTTTCTTATATTCTTATGTTAATTTTATTATTTCAGGTGTCGTGGACCGCAATAAAGTGCCAGCATTCAGATTACTATATATTTTAATGTATATTTTTAGCCAAAAATGCAAGTGCATGACATTACAATGCCAAAAATCGGTGCTCCAATGCCCATAGAACATTGAAAGGCAAGTCATGCCACCTCACACCCTAATTAAGATATTATGATTTCTAAAGCAACGCTCAGTCCTAACACTGTCACACCTATTAACAACACCTTGATGCTATAGCAGCAGAGCCCCTACGCTCTGCATAGAAATAAGGCATTTTGGCAATTCTATAAGGGTTTTATCAAATCTTACTGTAAGTTGCCTTGTTAGATGAATGAGAAAGGAGCTTTTGTCAAATTCTGGTGTGTATTTTGAGTGTTCTAGAGCTAGTGTTTTCTTATGTTATGGAGATCGAGTGAGTATTGATGTATCAAGTAAAGGAGGAGATCAATGAGCATGATGTATTCTTGGAAGCAAGATTTCATCAATATGGTTTTTCTATTTCCTTTTATTTTTTAATACTTGGTTTAGAGTTTAATGCAATTCATGTCTGTATTTTTACTTATGTTTACCACTTAAAGTTTTCACAATTTTGGATTAGTTTTTTTCAAAACCATGGGGGAATACTGGCTAGATTCTTGAAACATTGAATGAATATGTTGATGCTTGATATGAGAGAAATTTACTTAATTTTACTATATTAAATATCACGATTTCTTCCTTGTTATTATTTTACTCTTGTGAAAGGTTCTGTGGTGAGACCATTTGTCGTAGAAAAGGTCTACGTAGGAGGAGCCTATCAGCTAGTAGATTTCCATGGTGAGAGACCCATGCTGCCAATCAACAGACGATATCTGAAGACATACTATGCAACCTGACATTGCTTCACATCGCTTAATTTGAAATTTTGAAATTTTGATTGTTCTGGGGTTATCTATTTGGCCAAACGTCCGTGACCGGGTCCAAAATTTTGTAATAAAATTAACCTCAATTTGATGAAAATTTTTGAAACTGTACACTTCAATTTTCTCTTTTCTATCTTTAAATTTGATATTCTACTAAATTGAATAAAATACATACATAAATAATAATTTTCTCACCAACATAAACTAAAATTTTCTTTATTAAATATTTTATTTTGTTCTTGTTCACACTAAGTTTCAGCTCACTGATATTTTTCCTGTTGTCTGCAGAGAAATGTCAGGTCAGAGGCTGATCTTTGCTTTTAAAAATAGTTGGAACCTCGCACTCAACGAGGAAGGGGTGCCGCAGGGCGGCACCATAGACTTCGACATGGACTTCAGTCAAGTCGACGTGGACTATGAGGGTCCTCTGATGGATGTGGTTAGCCGTCAAGAAAAAGAAGAGCTATCATCGCTGCTAAGGTTAAGCACTAGAGACAGTTCCTCACTGAAGGGGAAAAATGTGACAGTACAACATGACCTGAGGGAGGGGACTAGTCGTCTACCGTCTATGATACCTATGCTGACTAGAGGCCTAGTCGCTGCCAATGATGAAAGAGTGTCAGATGCACCGCTACGGAGAACTCAAAGCAGGAACGCTAACTGCCGAAAGCATAGGGCTTTCTTACACGAAGAGAAAAGAAGCCAGAAGGCGGTGGAAAACTTGCTCACCCCTATTCCTGAGGGGAATATCTATGATTTAGACAAGAGAGAGACCTATTTCATCTTGTCTGCTACAGATGATGAGTCTGGATTCGTTACAAGGTCGGAGATGCCACCAGTTTCATATGTTCTTTTTATGGGTTGCCACACATGCAACGCTGAGATACCTACACGTACATCAGCTACAGGTGCATTTGTGGAGTACTCGGACTGCAATGTCCTCTACCTGGAGTGCTACAGTACTTTGGATGAGTACGCGTCCACTGATGATGGATTTCAGACCGTTGATCACCTAATGGGGGAACCATATGTCCTGTTGGATACAGAGCCATATATCTCATTGGATATAGAATCGTGCATTCCGCTGTATACAGAAGCAACACCAACTTGGATTCACGCTGTTGAAATGAGGGAACATCCTTGACAACCGCCAATCATCAGCATGACATAATACTACAAACTGAGTAAAGTAAACAAAAGAGATTTTGAATTCTATGAAGAAGTTCAAGGAAGGTTCATTAATATACTAGAAGGCTTGGAGCTATATACTAGGGTCTTCTTTGAGAGAGACAAAAGAAGTATTCTTGACTGCATCTTTGATCTAAGAGATAGGGGTCGAGTAGGCCTGCTGATGGAAAGAACCTATTCTGAGCCACGAAAGTGGATGCGTGTAAAGGGCGGGATCACCAAACAATGTGGCTGTTGTTATAAATTCACTAAAGCCAGATAAGGAAATCCTCTTGGGATTCTGAGACACAATCAGGTAGATTCGCTAACCCCTATGATAAAATGGATGATTAAGAGAATAGTCTGATGGAGCATACTGTCAGCTGATTGTATTCCCAACAGCTATATCATCAACATATATAATGAAGGTGACTGCATACCCCCGCACATTGACCATCATGACTTTGTGAGACCTTTCTGCATGATCTCTTTCATGATCAAGAGCAACATTCTGTTTGGAAAAAAGATAGATGTCGTTGGCCCCGGTGAATTCAAAGGATCCGTGGAGATTCCGCTACCCATAGGTTCAGTGTTGGTTCTTAAAGGAAACAGAGCAGACGTTGCTAAACATTGCATTCCAAGGGTGCGACACCGTAGGGTGTCTGTAACCTTCCGAAGGATGGATGACAACAAAATGCCATATGGATTCCGACCGGACCCGAAGCTGGAAGAACTACTGCCTTACGAGCTATGAGAGGATTGCACCTCTAAGCACATGCAAAGGGAACTCTTGTTCTGGAGCATGGCTTAGTAGGTCAGCTCGATCAGGAGCTTGCCCCACCAGAGAAAGACACTCAGAGGATTCCTTTTTACCGCATTTTGTCACAGCAGATATGATATGTATTAGAAATGCTCAGCTTATGATATGTACTTAACCTGAGATATTTTTAGATGTACTTTAATGCAGTAAGCATAATTGTACTTTTTGAGGCTTTGGCCTGCACTCAATCTGTAACACTTATTGGAGCAGATTAATGAAATCTCTTTCAAAATTTTATCTGTTTGTTCAATTGCCCTTTTTGTGTGATAGGTAAAAGCCACAGAACCATATGTTGCTTCGGGACTACAATGAACAAAGAACAAAACAATAAAAACTTGATAATAATAAAATTCAAATAAAATACTCTTTTGAAAAAAAATCAATCAACAAAAAATTTTTAAAATTTGAAAACATAATTTGATAATTAAATGTGATAAAAACAACAAGAAAAGAAAATAAATCTGTTAAGTTGATTCGCTCAATTTTGAGATCTCTTACTCGTTGCTCGCACAACACGACTATCCTTGTTTGCACTAATTCTCTTCATATCCTTGCAGAATTTCACATCCTGCATAAAACCTCACAAAATTTTACACATCTTCCTCACCATTGTCAATCTTTTCACATGACACACATTTATAAGTTCGACATCCCAAAATTTTTGGACTACATTTCTACTCTCAAAGCCAGTACCGAGACGCTAATTTCCTTTCCACTACCTCCTAGGTTGGATATGGGCCACAGAGCTTTCCTTCCCAATGAAATGACAACTCTCGGTCACCCCTTAGGTTAGGTGTGAGGCATCGAGCTTTCCTTCCTAATGTGACACAACCTCTCGAGATTGGTGTAAGGCCCCCACCACGACATCCAATTCTCTACCTACATCTTCTAGATTGGTGTAAGGCCCCCTCCACGTCTTCCAATTCTCTAACTACATCTTTAAGTTTGGTGTAAGGCCCCCTCCACGGAATTCAATTCTCTACTTACATCTTTGAGATTAGTGTAAGGCCCCCTCCACGGCATCCAATTTTGAGATTGGTGTAAGGCCCCCTCCACGACATCCAATTCTCTACTTACATCTTTGAGATTAGTGTAAGGCCCCCTCCACGACATCCAATTCTCTACCTACATCTTCGAGATTGGTGTAAGGCCCCCGCCACGACATCCAATTCTCTACCTACATCTTTGAGATTGGAGTAATGCTCCCGCCACGACATCTAATTCTCTACCTACATCTTTGATATTGGTGTAAGGCCCCCTCCACAGCTTCTAATTCTCTACCTACATCTTTGAGATTGGTGTAAAGCCTCCGCCACGACATCCAATTCTCTACCTACATCTTCAAGATTGGTGTAAGACCCCCACCACGGCGTCCAATTCTCTACTCACACCTTTCAAGATAGGAATAAGACCGTCACCATGGCATCCTACTCTCAATCTTCGAAGTCATCACCTAAATGTTGATTCCCATCCTTTATAAAAACCTAAAATGTGATAACTTAAAACACACTCTCCAATCCCCAGCGAGAGTTCCTAATACTCAATTTTGATTGAATATTCACCTGCTATATCCCCAACGGAAACAAATAGCACACACAATTCTACACCTCCTTCTAGGTTTGTTAACTTAGGAGTTTGTGTTGGTTTTGTTGATCTTGTTGGTTAACACCAATACGCGCGGTGTGCTTTCCCAGCACACCACACATATTGGGGGTCCATTTGTTGACCTCACTTTTGGTTGAGGTTTTGTTTTCCTCTTTAGTAGCCTAGGGTCTAGTCATAGGACTTTCCTGTTGATTATTCCTAGAGAACTAGAAAAGGAACTCTCGCCATTATAAATTCTACACTCCTCTTTGCTCAACTTAAAGGTTCACATATTGGTGCTAACCTCTAGCACTTAATAGGTGGGGTCACTATGAGGAAGCTCAAGGAGAGTGCCCCTAAGACTACCTAACCTTAGGGTTGACTTTGAGTGTTGGTCTGGAGCTAGTTCACTCACTTGCACTCACTCACACCCACAATCACTCACAACCCTAAACCCAAAAATTGTTTATTTTGATCCCTTAATATTTTGGGAAACTCATGTAGATGGTCCCCTAAACCCACTAGCCCTAGGCTAGGGTTTAGCTAAGACCAGTGCATAGAGGACCCAAATGGGGTTTCCATTGGTCCATAGCTCATATAGAGTGGCTGGCACCCCAATTCTACCAAAAATATCTAACTTGGTCTTTTGTCCCAAATTACCTAGATACCCTTGGAACCCTAAATTTGGTCAAAATCCTGAAATTCACCCAAAATATCCAAATTTGTTTAAAAATCATTTCAAACCATTTGAATACCCAAATTACCCAAAAACACCCATAGATGTCAAATTTACCAAAACACCTCCAAAATTGCCAAAATTACAAAAATACCCTTGGCACCCCAAACTTTCCCAAACCCTCCAAAATCAATTCATTTTTTTCTAAAAATAATTTGGACGCTCCAATTGAACCTAATTTGACCAATTTGATCATTTTGGCCAAAACCCTCAAATTGTCTTTAACAGCTCAACTTCCCCAAATTTACCCCAAATGTCCATTAATTTGGTCCCAATTTCCTCAACTTCAATCCTAAACTCAAATTAACCTTCCATATGACCAGGCTAAACCAAATCAAATCTTAATTGGCCCATGCTTTGAGCCCAATTTTGATCTAAGTCAAGCCACCAATTTTGGCCATATGACTTAATCCCACCAAATTGACCCACATAGCCTACTCAATTTGCCACAATTTATGTTGGAAACTCTTAATAACAATCCTACACATCAAACTTGACCTTCAATTGACCTTGGTGAAGCCTCAATTGCATTCAATTTTAACCAAAGTCCAAAAATCCCCAAATTTGCCCTAAATTGGCTATGTCCGCAAATTCCACCAAATTGATTGCCCTAACCCCAAAATTGACACCCAATTTATGTTAAAAACTCTTCATGATGTTCCTATAGCTCATTTTCAACAATCAATTTGGACTTAGCCCAACCTAGACCCAAGTCTAGCCCAACATGCCCAAATTGACCAAAATCCTTCAATCCTTCAAAATTGAACCCCTAATTGAACTCAAAATCATTTCAACCCTCCACCAAAAATCTTCATTACAATCATCTACACAATTTTAATCAATTAATTAGGCTCAAAGTAATGAATAGCCTAACCCAAACCCAACCTTTGGCCATTTGGACCCACACTGGACCCACGCACCAAAATTGACCTAGCCATGTCAAATTGATCAAGGCAAGACTTCTACAACCAAATTTTGGGTCGTAGTAACCAAGCTAGACCCACTTAACCCACCATAGATGAGCCATGGACCAAAGGTCCCCTAAATCAAGGGATTTATTTCCTAAATTGCTTAAGCCAAAGATATCTTTGCCAAAACCTATCACCAGCCCAAATTAATTATTGTGATGGATTTCTCTGAGGTTCCTGAGCCACCTAAGCACCTCCTCTTCCATTGTTGGCCGGCCTAGTCACCGGAGCACCTAAAAACTGAGAGCCACCACACCTAAATCCTCACCCAATTGACCTATTTGAGTTATCCCACTCCCATTGTCCAATTGCGCCGCTTAGCTCACAACCTCGGCAAGATTTTTCACCTAAAGTCAGGGCCTGAGCTCCCCTCTCTGGCCATGGCTATAAAATGGCCTCTTCATGTCCAAAGTTTGGGTGCTAAAATTTTTTAAAAGAGAGCCTGCCCAATTGCTCCCACAGCCTCCTTGAGACCTCCTCAATGCAACCTAACCACTTCCCTGGCCTAATTTCCCTTACCGGAGTTCAATTTCAGAACTCAAATCCTTGCCAGAAACAGGACACTGTCCACCACAACTCCACACTGAACCAAAATCAAATTAAACTTGCCCAAAACTTCACCATGGCGAGGGAAGAAGAAGCCCCGCAAAAGCACCATCATACAGAGCCTCCAAGATACTCAAGACCAACACCTGAAATTAGTCTTGATCGATTTTATACATAGGCATTTCACCATGACTTGGGACTTCATCCTCAAGCTCTTTAGAACTCCACGAACGTGCTAAGCACATCTGATTGAGGCCTCCCCTCTCAGACCAAGGTATGAGTTCTTCCTCTTATCCCGAGATTCATTTGATTCTCTATTAATGTACACTTGATTTCAAGGCATGTTTACCGTATGGATGTGTTTGTCTCACATAGACGAGTCTATATGATCAAACCCCATGCGATTTGGTTGAGTTTTGCTCAAGAAATTAGGGTTTTAGGTTTAACGGTCACGGGTTCACACCAGTTGGGGACGAAGGAGGAGCGTCGTTCGATCATGCGTGTATCCAGTGGATGTCCCTGATGGATTCGGACGACGGAGCGATGCATAAAGTGTGGAGCTGACGTGGAAGGCGGCGTCCAACCAGAGTGTGCCACACAAGTCTTCGAAGCTGTTGTTGGATGAGGTGGCACCGTGTAGGATAAGTAGAAAAATCTGGTATTTTTAGATTTATTGAATTCAACCAACTTCAAAAATTCATATCTTGGTGTAGAAAAATCAGAAAAATAAAATAAAAATATCCTAGTGCTCGGTGAACATAGGATAACAATGTGAAAATGATTTGAGGTTTATTTGATGCATATTTTATTAATTAAATACTATTTTGAGTATTTTGATTCTCCATGTATTCAAATATTTCACTATGGCATGTTATTTGGGTCATTTGTAGCCTCTGTCACGGGGGATCTTCCCTGATTTTTCTAAAGTCAAAGGAGACCCCTATGAGGAGATGTATTTTTCAAGTTTATGTCTATTATTTGCATAAATTAATCATACTAATTAGCATTTTGCTTAGAAAAAATCAAAGAAAATTTTGGTAGGTTCACTGTGACGAGAGAACCCTAGGAAAATTTGTCATGAGCTAAGTTATTAAGAACACACCTAGTTTTTTACAAAGCCCTAAAACACAAAGAAAATTAATTTGGGAAAAATAAACATCTAAATAAATTGATTTTAATTCTCTACTATAATTTAAAGTTCATAGGACTCCCCATAAAAATTTCAAAATATTTCGAGTTCATTTGATAACCTAATTTAATTTTCTAAGTTAAAGGCCTCTTTTAGCACTTAAAATAATCATAATAATTAAAATATAACTCAAAAAATTATACAATTGGTTTTTGGGAGTTCTCTGTGATCAGAGGAAATTTCAAAAAATAAAATTGTAATTAAAATAAAAAATTTCATTTTTAAGCAAATCTTAAATATTTAAATAATGAAAAATTTAGTAAAAATCACAAAATTAATAAAATTCATGAAAATATTTTAAATTGTTTCCTAAGCCCTTAGGAGTAATTGAGATATTTTTCCTAATTTTTTAAGTGAAGGTATTGAATTTTAAAGCTCAAAAATGATTTTTAAAGACTAAAAATGGAATTTCCTTAATTTTTTTCTAAAATAATTCTAATAATTAAAAAAAATTAGAAAAATGCAAAAATTTTTTCTCTTAGTTACTTGACCTTGGAGAGATTTAAGAAAAAATATACAACTTAATTTTCCAAGTTTAAAATATTTTATAATTAATTAATACTTCAAAACTTAAAATAATTCTAATAATTCAAATAAAACTCAAAAAATTTTGAAATTTGGTCTAAGTCGTTCTCTAGTCTAAGGCTATTTTTAGTAAAAATTTCAAGTGATTAAGCTTTTCCTTGGTCAAGTTATTGAATTTTCTTTGAAAAATTCTTTTTTTGCATGTAAATAATTATATAAATTAAATTAAATATTGAAAAATCACATTTTTTCCTTTAATGTCTTAATTGACCCATGAGTGAGGTAGGATAAAAATTCTAAGGTCATTTTAATTAAATTTGATAAATTATGAAGTGATAGAACCTTAGGGGCAAAGATATAATTTTGGAAATTTAGTCTTAATTAACATTTAGACTTAATTCAAGAAGTGGAAATGAGAAATCTTTAATCTTAATTAACACGTTCAGATGATTGAAACACAAAGAATTAATTGGAAGAAACCAGCCTCATTTTTCTTAATTAAAGGATAAATTTACAATTTCCTAAATTATTAAAATTTGGAAGACTATTAAATTAAATAATCCTAGACTTAGGCGCATGATTTTGAATGTCAATAACTCACTAATGTAATTCCCCTATTTGGTGTTCAAATGACATTCAAATGTTTTGATAATGAATTATTATCACTTAAAATTCAGTTTCTTTAAAAAATTACTAATATATCCACCAAGGTCTTAAGGGCTTAGTAGTGACCTAGGCTAAATCAAAATTTAGTTAAATGAGGATTAGAAAAGTGAATGTAACTAGAAATTGAACACCTTTAAAACACTACAAGCCCTAGTTAAAACTAAAATTGACTAAGTGTCTTAATAACCTTAACTTGCCTCTTTAAGGGTCTTCACCCACATAATTCTCAAATTAAATGACAAATGATAATCACCTTACTCTTAGGGATAATTGAAATGTCAATGTTAACTGAGTATTAGAGGTATTCTCAGGATGAATTATTAAGCAACATAATTAGTTTAAATGAGCTCGAGACTTTTTCACCAGGCGATGAGAGGGAAGCATGGATCTGCTTCTTTCTTCTGACCTTTTGGATACATCTAAGGTCTACTAAACTTAGTATGTTTTGCTTAATAAAATCATCCTTAATCGATTTAATGAGGGATAACCAAGATATGATTTAGGATTTTGTAGATCACCAGAACCTTATTTCCCTGCTTTACATAAAATGCTTTTAATATATAAATACTCTTGCATGCATTTTGAGTTTAAGTTGAAGATGACGGGAAGATCATCCAGGTATGCTTTTATTGCATGTTAAACAACGATGTCACCCTACATGAAAACCAAAACTGCTAGGATAGTCATAAAACCCAAAACTAAAACCAAAACTAAAAATAAAATCAACCAAGATAAAATTCACCGCCATAACATTCAAAATATAAGAAAACTCAAAATTTAATCACAAACATCACAAAAAAAAATTGCAACTAGGTTAAGACGTCTCTATCGGATGATCGAGAATCCCTTGGAGGAGGTAACCTACAGTTGCTAACGATGCTTCCCACGGTCTAAAAGAAATTATAGAACCCTTTAAGTTGAGTTTAGTAAATTCATTTGGACTAAGCGAATCCAATAGAAAATAGTGGTGTCGGAATGAGAGAACCGTAGGATCCTAACAGGTGTCGCTCTAATCAAGTTTAACATCCCTCATAATATTTAAATGATCATAACCATATGGACATTTGATTTGACATCATAACCTGACACATTATAAAACTTAAAATCGTCATGACAAGGAGCTTGGAGCTAGCATAGTGGGCAACACGACCATCTTCAACAGCAAAACATGTCTTCCTCAGCTAAACCAATTTCCTTCCTTAGAAGTAAACAATCAAACCATAAAACTTTAAGGTAGTTTGCTTATGCAACATAAATCCTCACCTCATTTTTAGGCCTTTGTACAGCTCTGTTGTACAATCTAAGCCCTAACTCGACTTAGGATTCTGAGGTTGTCGTTTGTCACGACCTAAATCCTCACATCTTTCAAACTATTTGTATGATACATGAATGTAAGCCTTAACTAATAAAGTTGGTAGGATGAACTATTCAAATACTTCTCACTAAACTGAAGCCAAACAATAAGATAGCTTGGGAAGTCATCGAGGTTCTTCCCCAGATTTATGACATCCCCTAGTTCTTCCTCCTTTGGACTCTACAACAAAATGTTCCAAATTTGAATCATTAATCTATCACACCTCTACGTTCGATCTCGTCAAAAAGTACTATCTTTTTGACCTCTTTGAAGACAATATTTCCTGATTTTTATCGAGAGTTTTCTTGAGTGACTCTGGTCATTTAAGATGTAATTAACTATAGGGGTTTGCCCTTATAGGAAGCTTGTTCGAACCCAGCTTAATATAAACCCTTTTTAATTCTTCATATTAAATAGGGGAACTTATCGGCAAATAAAATGGTTTCGCATACCAAACGGATGTCATATATTTCTTAGTTTATTTGATCGAGTCTTACCCTCAAGTTTTGTGTTTATCTTTTGGGATAGATACAGGGTTTGACGTACAATGCTCTTTCATTTAAACTATGAAAAATATGGGATCAGTTTGATTTCATTTTTTATACACTATATATACATATGTAAATTAAATTTCTTTCCAAAGCGGGTGACGGGATTTTGATTCTGGTGGCCGATAGCTTCCAACAGACAACTCCTCCAACCAAAATAGTGTCAACAGTGTCCTAAGGAGTGGTTGACACCTTGTTCTGAATACTCTAACCCACATTTAAAAGTGGCTGATTGTTGGGAAGGTAATAATTGGTCCCTCCCTATACTGTCTACCCTACTCTAGGAGCCTTCTGCCACTCATATTTCTAAGCTACACTTTGATAGGAGTAGACCAAACAAAATCATTTGGCAGGCATATATTAATCAAAGTCTCACTAAAGCCATCTACTCTAAAATCATTAGTTGGGACCAAGTGCTTTGGGGGGAAGTTATTTGGAACAAATTCTTATCCCCCTCAATGTCATTTTTCAACTGCAAAACATTTCACAGATTACTGCTGACTGATGATATTCTCAAGGTAAAAGGATTAAGGGGCCCCTCTAGATGTTGGTTGTGCTTGGAGGAGGAGGAAACCATTCCTCACCTCTTAGTGCAGATTTTCTCTGGCTATCTGGATTGGATTCTTTAAACATCACACACTGATGGAACCCAATTTTCACTGGGTACAATTCCATTCTTGTTGGCATAGCTGGAAAACTAAAAATTATGATTCCATCCCCTTCTTGGTTGCGATGTCTAGGAATCAAGCCAAATTTGATGGTAAATCTTCCTCTGTTGCTCAGGTGGTGAGAAATTGTGCGTCCTTCCTCCATAAACTGATCCAACACAAGAAGTACCCCAAAATTTGTACATCCCACTCCCCTGTGAGAGTGGCATCTCCTTTAATCAGTAAAGTTTTTTAGAGACCTCCTGAGCCTTTCACAATCAAAGTTAACACTGATGGGAGTTTCTCAGATCTTAGTGCTTGTGTGGGAGGGGTCTATAAGAACCATTCAGGGCACTATCTCTTGTTCTTTCATGCCTCTATAACTGCTACTGATGCCCTTGAGGCTTAACTTATAACTGTCTATTGGGCTGTGAACCTTGCTGTTCGGGCCCTTTGGTCACATCTGTTGGTTGAGGTGGACTCCACTGTGCTGATTCATCTGTTGAAACATGAGGAGCAGTCCCCAAGACAGCATACACACTGGATTTAGAAAATCAGATTGCTTAGCTCCCAACTTAATGTTCACTTCACCTTCAACTATAGGGAGGGCAACAAACCTGTAAATTGGCTTGCTAGATTTGGATTGTGCTCCAAATAAATTTATGTATCTTCCTCACACCCCCCCCCCTCCTCTCCTTTTTTTGCTTTTTGGGGACCTTCTTGATGCTCTTCATTTCAGAATTGTAAGTTGATCTATTTTAATAGAAGGCCCTTATTTTATAT
>JXCR01141651.1:16038-36190 GCA_002079205.1 Phalaenopsis hybrid cultivar
TTAAACTAAATTCTTGTGAAATCTCTTGATTAATGTATTGACTTATATTATGTAAGATTTCAACGTTGATTTTTTCAAACAAAAAGATCCAAAATTTGAAGAGATATTCAAATGATAGTCATTTAGGGTTTGAAAAGATTTTTCTTGGAATTAAAAAATTAGGATTTACATTCCGGCAACAATATGTCATGGAAAAGCCTAGGAAAAGGATTAAGCAACTCTTAGAAGGTGTATCACAAAGTTCATAATGGAAAATCAATAAAAGAATTATGTTTAATTTGAATGGTTTAATTTTATTGATTCAATTTGAAAGAGTCGAAGTTGATTTGTTAGAATTGAAAGTTTGCTTCGAGTTGAAGGTTTGATTTAAGTTTATTTGGTTTGAGTTAAAGGTTCTATTTAAGTTGAAGAGTTTGAGTTGAAGGTTGAATTGAGTAGATTTGAAAGTTATTTCAAAGCTTTATTAAAATTTATTTGAAGGTTGAATTTAAAAGTTGAGTTTAAAGGTTGATTTAAATGTTATTTTGAATGTTTTATCAACGGAGTTTTGAATTTTGAAAAGGCTTGGAGTTTGAAAAGTTTGAAGCAATGAAAAGGTTTGAAGTTTGGAAAGTTTAATGTTTTGAAGAGGTTAAGGGTTTGGAAACTTTTGAATTTTAAAATATTTTAAGTTTTAAGGTTTTGAAAAGGTTTGAAGGTTTGAAAAAGTATGAAGTTTGAGAAGGTTGTTTTGGATTTTGAAAAATTTTGAAGGTTGAAAAAGTTTAATGTTTGAAAGGGTTCGAAGTTTGAAGTTTGAAGTTTAAATTGAAAAAGGTTTTTTGAAGGTTTATTTTGAAGATTGACTGAAATTTTGATGTGAAGATTTTATATTTTAAAGGTTTGATTTGGAAAGGATTAATTTAAGTTAAGGGTTTAGAGTTTTTAAAGGTTTGATTTGAAGGATTTATACTTGAACTTAAACTTTGCGTTGAGTGGTCTGTAATTTTAATGGCTTGATTTGAAATAACTAATTTCAAGCTCTTTATTCCTAGACTAAAGGGACAACATTGGCTGGAAGGATTTCTAGATTAATGTTGAGATCCTAAGCCTAAAAAAAATCTAGTAATTATGGAGGTTAAGAAGGTTGACTAACCTGAGTTTTGGGTATATCACCTCCATAATGTCGGGTTCATCTATATCTTTAGGCTATTAACTAAACAAATAGAAAGGAGGTCTTCATTTTTTTCTATAGCGGTGGCAAATATAGATCTTTTTAGTTATTATGTGAGTACATTTGTCAGTAATCATGGGTTAGGGAATCTACATAATCTAAGATAGCTAAAATTGAGATTTTATATATTCTTGTTCTTAGCACTAAATAGAAGTGCCTATTTGTCTAACCTAAGCTCTTAAACTAGACTATCCTAAGGTGTGTGATCTTTAGCTTTATATGTAAGTTGGCTAACCTAGGTTCATAGTTGATTTATCTATTGACATTTTTTGTTGTTTAAGCTCGTGAATTTTAAATTTTATGAGTTTTATATTTTAATTTTCGATTTGGTTCAATCTCTTAGTTTATTGGTCAAATCAAAAATCAAAATCTTTAGGTTTTCCTAAGCCATTTGATTTTCTGTCATGAGTAGATCTTATTCCATTTGATTTACCATTCTATGTTTGAATTTTATGTTTGATATCTAAAAGGAAAAGGTTTTATATGTATATTGTCCAAGTCTTTTTAAACTTTTATATTTAATACTTAGGTTTATTCACATGTTTCAGAACTTATTTCTTAACCTTAACTTTCACATGCAAAACATATTTCATTAAAAAGAAATATTCTTATCATTCAAAAGTATTAAACATGTGAACTATTTAGGTATGAGAAATAGAAGTATAAATTGGTTTTAGAATTTGCATGTTTATGTTTTTAGACAAACCACTTGCTATTTTATGGTTTGGAGCTTGCAAATGTGCAACCTTAGTAGGGATTTTACACTTGCAGGCCCGCATCTTTGGTTCACACAACTTTTTGGAAAAGAGATACAAATCTACTTGAAATTTTGATTTAAAGCTTAAGAGAATTTTTAAGAAGAAGATTTTGAAAAAATTTTACAAGGCTTTGAAACATGGGGTTTTTTAAAAGGTTATACTCAAAACTTAAACATTTAGAACACATTTAATTGAATTTGTTTTGAAAAGCATAGGAAGGCACATATTAAACAATTTTTTTATTTGTAAATTTAGGGCATATTTAACATAATTTAAAACATCTGCAATCATGAACATGTGATTTCAACATAAAGTATCTCTTAAAGAGAGTTATGTTGGTTTTAGAACATATCTAAATTTTATGAAAATAATAATTTCTTTAACAATATAGAGGAATTCTTGTTAAAGTTATTTATTTTAAAAGAATGTTTAGTTGACTTTGAAATATAACACAATTAATTTCTAAATTAAAAATATTTCAATATTTTAGAGCACATTTAAAAAAAAAATTAAATTGATTTTTAAAATATAACACACTAAAATATAATTATTTTAAAAGGATGTTATGTTTGTTTTGAAGATATAACACACTTAATTTTTATGAAAACACCTATCAACATTTTAGAGCACATATAGTTCAAAGGAAAATTAAATTGGTTTTGAAAACAAAACATACGTATTTTTTATGAAAACACCTTCTACCATTTTAGAACACATTTATTACAAAAGAGAATTAAATTGGTTTTGAAAACATGACATACTTAGTTTTCATGAAAAGACTTCAAACATTTTAGAGCACATTTATTTCAATAGAAAACTAAATTGATTTTGAAAATAAAACACACTTAATTTTCATGAAAACATCTTTTAAAATTTTAGAGCACATTCATTTCAATTTGTTTTCAAAAGAAAATCATGTTTTTCTTTCTTTAAATTCCAAGTAATTTTGTATTTAGATTGATACAAAGTGCAAATTACCATAACTTGAACATGCAAATCTAGCAAATGCTTGTTTTATGCATCAAACTTGTAAAACATAATTTTCTTATAAGAGAATCATACATTATAATGAATTTTAAACACATGCATGATTTTTTTATAAGCACATAAAGCCCAATTTTCATGGTTNAGAGAAGTACAAATTTTACCTTAAAATGAACCTAATTATCTGAATGAGAAAAATCTCAAAGATTTATGGGTTTGAATTTAATAAAATATTTTCCCCTTACTTATGAATATAATATACAGTTCATTTTATTTTGGATTATAATATCTTTATAAGAAATAGCCCTTATAGTTAATTATATCCCTTAAACTAAATTCTTGTGAAATCTCTTGATTAATGTATTGACTTATATTATGTAAGATTTCAACGTTGATTTTTTCAAACAAAAAGATCCAAAATTTGAAGAGATATTCAAATGATAGTCATTTAGGGTTTGAAAAGATTTTTCTTGGAATTAAAAAATTAGGATTTACATTCCGGCAACAATATGTCATGGAAAAGCCTAGGAAAAGGATTAAGCAACTCTTAGAAGGTGTATCACAAAGTTCATAATGGAAAATCAATAAAAGAATTATGTTTAATTTGAATGGTTTAATTTTATTGATTCAATTTGAAAGAGTCGAAGTTGATTTGTTAGAATTGAAAGTTTGCTTCGAGTTGAAGGTTTGATTTAAGTTTATTTGGTTTGAGTTAAAGGTTCTATTTAAGTTGAAGAGTTTGAGTTGAAGGTTGAATTGAGTAGATTTGAAAGTTATTTCAAAGCTTTATTAAAATTTATTTGAAGGTTGAATTTAAAAGTTGAGTTTAAAGGTTGATTTAAATGTTATTTTGAATGTTTTATCAACGGAGTTTTGAATTTTGAAAAGGCTTGGAGTTTGAAAAGTTTGAAGCAATGAAAAGGTTTGAAGTTTGGAAAGTTTAATGTTTTGAAGAGGTTAAGGGTTTGGAAACTTTTGAATTTTAAAATATTTTAAGTTTTAAGGTTTTGAAAAGGTTTGAAGGTTTGAAAAAGTATGAAGTTTGAGAAGGTTGTTTTGGATTTTGAAAAATTTTGAAGGTTGAAAAAGTTTAATGTTTGAAAGGGTTCGAAGTTTGAAGTTTGAAGTTTAAATTGAAAAAGGTTTTTTGAAGGTTTATTTTGAAGATTGACTGAAATTTTGATGTGAAGATTTTATATTTTAAAGGTTTGATTTGGAAAGGATTAATTTAAGTTAAGGGTTTAGAGTTTTTAAAGGTTTGATTTGAAGGATTTATACTTGAACTTAAACTTTGCGTTGAGTGGTCTGTAATTTTAATGGCTTGATTTGAAATAACTAATTTCAAGCTCTTTATTCCTAGACTAAAGGGACAACATTGGCTGGAAGGATTTCTAGATTAATGTTGAGATCCTAAGCCTAAAAAAAATCTAGTAATTATGGAGGTTAAGAAGGTTGACTAACCTAAATTTTGGGTATATCACCTCCAGAATGTCGGGTTCATCTATAACTTTAGGCTATTAACTAAACAAATAGAAAGGAGGTCTTCATTTTTTTCTATAACGGTAGCAAATATAGATCTTTTTAGTTATTATGTGAGTACATTTGTCAGTAATCATGAGTTAGGGAATCTACATAATCTAAGATAGCTAAAATTGTGATTTTATATATTCTAGTTCTTAGCACTAAATAGAAGTGCCTATTTGTCTAACCTAAGCTCTTAAACTAGATTATTCTAAGGTGTGTGATCTTTAGCTTTATATGTAAGTTGGCTAACCTAGGTTCATAGTTGATTTATCTATTGACATTTTTTGTTGTTTAAGCTCATGAATTTTAAATTTTATGAGTTTTATATTTTAATTTTTTATTTGGTTCAATCTCTTAGTTTATTGGTCAAATCAAAAATCAAATTCCTTAGGTTATCCTAAGCCATTTGATTTTCTGTCATGAGTAGATCTTATTCCATTTGATTTACCATTCTATGTTTGAATTTTATGTTTGATATCTAAAAGGAAAATGTTTTATATGTATATTTTCCAAGCTTTTTTAAACTTTTATATTTTATACTTAGGTTTATTCACATGTTTCAGTACTTATTTCTTAACCTTAACTTTCACATGCAAAACATATTTCTTTAAAAAGAAATATTCTTATCATTCAAAAGTATTAAACATGTGAACTATTTAAGTATGAGAAATAGAAGTATAAATTGGTTTTAGAGTTTGCATGTTTATGTTTTTAGACATACCACTTGTTATTTTATGGTTTGGAGCTTGCAAATGTGCAACCTTAGTAGGGATTTTACATTTGCAGGCCCGTATCTTTGGTTCACACAACTTTTTGGAAAAGAGATACAAATTTACTTGAAATTTTGATTTAAAGCTTAAGAAAATTTTTTAAGAAGAAGAAAAGAATAAATTTAGCTTTTGAAAAAATTTTATAAGGCTTTGAAACATGGGGTTTTTTTAAAAGGTTGCACTCAAAACTTAAACATTTAGAACACATTTAATTGAATTTGTTTTGACAAGCATAGGAAGGAACATATTAAACAATTTTGTTATTGGGAAATTTAGGGCATATTTAACATAATTTAAAACATTTGCAATCATGAACATGTGATTTCAACATAAAGTATCTCTTAAAGAGAGTTATGTTGGTTTTAGAACATATCTAAATTTTATGAAAATAATAGTTTCTTTAACAATATAGAGGATTCTTGTTGAAGTTATTTATTTTAAAAGAATGTTTAGTTGACTTTGAAATATAACACAATTAATTTCTAATATAAAGATATTTCAATACTTTAGAGCACATTTTTTTAAAAAAAAAATTAAATTGATTTTTGAAATATAACACACTAAAATATAATTATTTTAAAAGGATGTTATGTTTGTTTTGAAGATCTAACACACTTAATTTTTATGAAAACACCTATCAATATTTTAGAGCACATATAGTTCAAAGGAAAATTGAATTGGTTTTGAAAACAAAACACTCTTATTTTTTATGAAAACACCTTCTACCATTTTAGAACACATTTATTACAAAAGAGAATTAAATTGGTTTTGAAAACATGACATACTTAGTTTTCATGAAAATACTTGTAACATTTTAGAACACATTTATTTCAATAGAAAACTAAATTGATTTTGAAAACAAAACACACTTAATTTTCATGCAAACATCTTTTAAAATTTTAGAGCACATTCATTTCAATTTGTTTTCAAAAGAAAATCATGTTTTTCTTTCTTTAAATTCCAAGTAATTTTGTATTTAGATTGATACAAAGTGCAAATTACCATAACTTGAACATTTAAATCTTGTAAATGCTCTTTTTATGCATCAAACTTGTAAAACATAATTTTCTTATAAGAGAGTCATACATTATAATGAATTTTAAACACATGCATGATTTTTTTATAAGCACATAAAGCCCAATTTTCATGGTTCTGCATTAGGCGCATAAAAAGTCCAATTTCCATGTTTTGCACAAAACATAACATAACTTGCATGGTTTTACGTTAAACATAAAACCCAATTTGCATGTTTTTGTATAAAAAGAAAACCCAACTTGCTTATGTTTGCATGAAATGTAAAACCTAACTTGCATGATTTTGCATAAAACATAAAATCCAACTTGCACGAGTCGGCATAAGAACATATTACAAAACTTACATAAGTTTGAATACAACATAAAGTAACTTGGATGGTTTGCATGAAACATAAAACCAACTTGCATGATTTTGTATAAAATAAAAAACCCAACTTGCATGATTTTACATAAAACATAAACTAAACTAGCATAAGTTTGCATAAAACATAAACTAAACATGAGCCAAGAAAGTACCTTATAAAGCCAAGAGAAGGGGTGGGTGATCCACCTACAAATAACTCGTTTTTAGTGCATGTTTTATAAGCCTTTTATGTACATTTTTAATGATATTGCACTTTAAAGGAATGTATTTTGGACATTTTTGGTTTCATGTATATGGAATTGACATTTAGATAAAATGAGGGAAAAAAGGAGCAAAAATGAAGATTATTGTGTGGCGCTATAGCACCACCCCTTGGTGCCATAGCACCATAGACGAGTGAGAAGGGCGCTATGGAGCCCGAGACTGGCGTTATAGCGCAAGTAACTACTTTTCTAGAAGATACATTAAATTTGGACGAATTTTGGAGGGGTGTTTGAAGCAACCCTTGGTTATTTTCTATTTTCTTTTTAATGAGAAGGATTTGGCCAAATTTAGACACTTTTTGAAGGCTCAAAACTTCAATTGGGTGGCAATAGTAAGTTAGGGTTTACATATTTTGTGTTCAAGTGTAAGTGCGAGTGTGTTTTAGTGTGTAAAAGTTTGGAGATTGCTTAAAAAAAACTTCAGAAGTTTACTTGGTGAAAAAACATAAGATACTTTATATTTGTGTTAAGTTTTTGTAGTAAGACTTGGATTTTAATGCAAATGTTTTGTTTTTATTTAATCTCCATGAATTTTGAGTAGTTCCATTTCTTTCTTCTTGCATATGGGACTTAATCTTGTGGGATGATAATGATTTAAAGATTTCTTTTTACTCTTAAAATTTGTGATGGTGTTTTCACTGAATCTTCATTTACTTTGCAAACTGGCCACTTGTGAGGTTAAAATCCGTTGAGAAACATAATGACCTGGGAGGGCTATGATTTCACTCAACTAGTGGATGTCATACTTCATTCTATGCAGAGTCATTGCGATCATCTAAGGGGGAGTGCAAATAAATAGAGAAATAAGTTTTGATAGACGTAGAATTGGTTAGTTCTAGAGTGACAAGCTAGATTTTTTTCAATTTGGCTTAAGGTTAAGTACTCTAACACTGGGATTTGGTCATCACAGTGACATAGGCTAGGGACATCTAGAGGTGAGAGGCTAGAAAACACTGATGTGGAGTCCAGATGTTAAGGAATCAACCTTATGTTAGCTAATGTTCTTTACAAGCACCAGGAGGGGGTAAACAATAATGTATGCTTCTACTTATCATAATACATCAATTTTGTCTTAAAGCATTTGAATCATAAAAGGATTAAAATCTCTTTGCAAGGGGAAAGCTTTTCTGTAATATCCAAACTCGCTATATTTTGTTAAGTTGCTACATTTAATTATTACATCTTTATTAGTAATATTTAGTAAGCATATCATTTTAAATCTTTTATCTCTTTAATTTAAAATTTTAATAAAATTTCTATAAGTTCATTGTAAGAGTTACAACATTCTTCATGGGATCGATACTAGGGTTTTTAAGGAAAATCCTATATTACTTGAAATGATACGTATGCTTGCGTAGTGCTCCTAGTGTGAAAATTTAATATATAATTCATAGATCATTACATTTGTTCACACTAGTTGCTAGATATAATTTGAGATATATTTTATGGCAAAATTAAGAAGATTAAAAATACAAGTAATTGCGGATTAGGTCAAGTTTTTGGCGCCGTGGTCGGGGATTGCAACAAAACTTTTTGACTTACAATTTTAATTGAATTGTAAAATTAAATTTTAAAAATTAAAAAGAAAAAAATATAAAATATTTGAAAAACAAAAAAAAAATAAAAATTCAAAATTAAAAAAAATATTTTTTTTCATTTTTGGTGTGCTATTTTATTTTCTGCAATTATTTTTACATTGTTTATGTGTAGTTATGGATCTAAAAATTTAGTGCCTTACGATTCTAAATTAGAATGGACTATTAGAAAAATTCAAATACAAGGAAGACTTCATAATTCTCAAGAAATGGCTAAGACATCACAAAATAATATTAAAATTCAAACTGCTGAAAAATGAACATCATAATTTACATAAACCTTTAAGGGATTATGTGAACCCTACAGTATATTAAATTCATTTAAGTATTCAAACTCCTGCTGTAAAGTCTAACTCATTTGAACTTAAGCCTTTAATTATACATATGGTACAAAATAACCAGTTTGGAGAAACACCATATGAGGATCCCAATTTACATTAAGCTAGATTTTTTTAGAAATATGTGCTATATTTAAATATGATGGCGTATCAAATGATGTTGTTAGACTTAGACTTTTTTTTTTCATTAAGGGATAAAGCTAAGATGTGATTAAATTTGTTAGCACCTAGATCTATTAGAACTTTGGGAGATTTAACTCAAAAATTTTTGGCTAAGTATTTTTCACCTTAAAAAACTGCGAAACTTAGAAATGATATTACTTCTTTTATTCAGTATGAAGGAGAGTCTATATATGAAGCTTGAGAAAGATTTAAGGAACTTCTTAGAAAGTGTCCACATCATGCTTTACTAGATTGGTTAATCATTCAAACTTTTTATAATAGGTTAGTAGGATCCCTTAGATATATTATAGATGTTGCTACTAAAGGTTCATTAATGTCTAAACCCTTTGTCAATGCTTATTCATTAATTGAAGAAATGACTACAAATAATTTTCAATGGTCGTCTAATAGAGTAAATCCTAAGAAAGTAGCAAGTATTCATGATAACGATGTTATTTCAATGATTCCATGTCAAGTCGCTGCATTATCTAAGAAAGACCAAATTGGAATGAATTTTTCTCCAACACCCCAATTAGTTGAGGAAAATTCATTAGAAAAACTGATTGATTCTCATACTACATTGGAAACTACAAATGTTATTAATATACCCAATAACCCATATTCCAATTATTACAACTAAGGTTGGAAAAACCATCCTAACTTCAACTGGAACAACAATCTTATTGGAGGAAGTCAACAATGGGGAAATGCTCAAGTAAACCCATTAGGAAATTGTAACAACCAAAGTAGTGCTAACTTTAGAGCTACTTATCCTCCTAAATTTAATGAACAAGCTAAGGAGAAAAAGTTATTTATAGAAGAAGTGGTGTTGCACATGAGTAATCTTTACAAAGTCAAAGTGCTGCTTTTATGGAGAATCAACTGACACAAATTGCTGACGCACTTAGCAGTAAATCTCAGGGAACACTTCCTAGTATTGTAGCGATCAATCCTAAAGATAGAAGTAAAGATAAAGAGCAAGTTAAAGCGGTCCAAATAAGGAGTAAAAAGAAATTGAAGTTGAGAGAGAAATTGAAGAAATTATTCCTAAGAAACAACAACACTTAACTATCCAACTAAGATTAACTTCAAAAGTCCCCCACCATCTTTTCCTCAAAGACTTAAACATAAAAAACTGGATAAAAAATCTTCAAATTTTTTGAAATATTTAAGAAGCTTACAATTAATATCCCTTTTGTTGAAGCTTTGGAACAAATGCCAAGTTATGCCAAATTTATGAAAGAAGTTTTAAATAAAAAGAGAAAGTTTGTAGATCATGAGACTGTTGCGCTTAGTGAAGAATGTAGTGCAATAATTGAGAAAAAGCTTCCTAAAAAACTTAAAGATCCTGGTAGCTTTACCATACCTTGTGCAATTAAAGAGAAATTTTGTGGAAAAGATTTAAGGATTTAGGAGTGAGCATTAACCTAATGCCCCTATTTTTATTCAAAAGATTAGGTTTAGGAGATATTTCTCCCACTACTGAACCCTACAATTAGCGGATTGATCTATCACTTATCCTGAAGGGGTTATAGAAGATGTTCTGGTTAAAGTGGATAAATTTATCTTCCATTTTGATTTTATTGAATTAAATATGGAAGAAGATAAGGAAATTCCTATCATTTTGGGGAGACATTTCCTTGCTTTCGGACGGGCAATGATAGATGTGCAAAAGGGGAATTAATAATGAGAGTGAATAATCAGAAAGTTACATTTAATGTGCTTAAAACAATGAAGTATCCTGATGGAAAATGTTATAGAATGGATATCATTGATGATATGATTGTTAATCATTTTAAAAATAGATGTGAAGTCATATTGGATAAAAAAATGAAGTCATTTTAATAGAGAAAGAAAAAAAAGCTGAGACGAAAAGAGATTCTAAAGATAAATCAAATGAGATGATTACTGGGGGTTCAAATTATGTTCAGGAAAATTATAAAATTTTACATACTAGTGAAAATAGTATAACTTTGATTCCATCTATTGAAAAACCTCCTGAACTTGATAGGAAAGTTTTCTAGTGAAAATAGTATAACTTTGATTCCATCTATTGAAAAACCTCCTGAACTTGAGATGAAAGTTTTACCTACTTATCTAAAGTATGCATATTTGGGGAACTTAGTTATTATATTGTCATATTTAACTGCAGAACTAGAAGAACATTTATTGCAAATATTAAAGAATCATAAAAAATCCTTTGGATGGACATTAGTTTATATTAACGGAGTCAGTCCTTCAATCTGTATGCACTGAATTCTGATGGAAGATAATCATAAGCATAGGGCTGATCCTCAAAAGAGATTGAATTTTATAATGAAAGATGTAGTTAAGAAAGAAATTTTAAAGTGGTTGAATGCTAGGATTATTTATCCAATTTCAGATAGTTCTTGGGTTAGTCCTATTCATTTTGTTCCTTAAAAAGGAGTGACTGTGGTTGAAAATGAAAGGAATGAATTATTTCTGAAAAGTTAAGTTAAAGTGGTTGGATGATGGGAATAAATGTTGCCACTAGAAAAGACAATTTTCCTTTACCATTTTTGGATCAAATGTTGGATAGACTAGGAGGACACCGTAATTTATGTTTTTTTAATGGATATTCTGGAAACCACCAAATACCTATTGCTCCCGAGGATCAAGAGAAAATGACTTTTACTAGTCCTTATGGAACTTTTGTTTTTAGAAAAATGTTATTTGGATTATGTAATGCCCCCGCAACTTTTCAAAGATCTATGATGTCAATTTTCTGTGTTTTAATTGAAAAATGAACTGAAATTTTTATGGACGATTTCTTAGTCTTTAGGATTTCTTTCAATTTATGTTTAGATCATTTAATAAGAGTTCTAAAGCATTGTGCAAAAACAAATTTTGTTCTCAACAGGGAAAAATGCTAATTTATGGTTGCAGGAGGACTAATGTTAGGGCATAAAATTTCTGAAAAAGGTATGATAGTTGATCCAGTGAAAATTCAAGTTAGTGTTGAATTACCACCACCTACGAAAGTGAAGGGAATAAGGAGTTTTCTAGGACCTGTTGGATTATATAGACGTTATATTAAAGAATTTTCAAAAAATTTCAAGCCTTTATGTCAACATTTAGAAAATGATGTCAACTATGATTTTGATGATGAATTTCTATGTGCCTTTAACTTATTAAAATAGAAATTAATCACCGCACCTTTTACTGTTTGACCTAATTGGACAAAATCTTTTAAATTAATGTGTGATGCTAGTGATCATGCAATAGAGGTTGTTTTAGGACAGAGATACGACAAAATGTTCAAAGTAATATACTATGTTAGTAATACCTTTAATGAGGCTCAAATTAATTATAATACCACTAAAAAGGAATTATTAGTTGTAGTAATTGTTTTTGATAAATTCAAATCTTATCTTATTGGAGCTAAATGTATTATGCATCCTGATCATTCTGTTATTAAGTATTTAATGATGAAGAAGGATGCAAAACCACGATTAATTCGATAGGTCCTTCTAATGCAAGAATTTGATTTTCAAGTTATGGATAGGAAGGATACTGATAATCAAATAACTAATCATCTGTCAAGGTTTGAATAAGAAAATGAGAAAAATTTAAATGATGAAGCTAATAAGAACTTTCCTGATGAACAATTATGTGGGCTTAATGAATGACAAATTATGTGGTATGTTGATATAGTGAACTACTTGGTTAGTAATATTTTACCTTACATATTATATAACCATCAAATTTAAAAAGTCATTTATGATTCAAAATCTTAGTTTTGGGATGAACCTCATTTATATAAACAATGCAAGGACTTGATTATTCAAAGATGTGTACCATTAGAAGAAACTCAAGAAATTATTCAAAAATTTTATAAATCAGATTTTGGAGGACATTTTAAAGTGGATAAAACCACACTTAAGATTTTAAAATTTGGATTTTATTTGCCTATTTTATTTTGGGATGTTAATAATTATACAAAAATATGTGATCAATGTCAGAGAGGAGACAATATTTCTAGAAGAAATGGAATGCCCCTAAATTTTACTCTTGAGGTTGATCTTTGGCGATTAGATTTCATGGGACCATTTGTACCATCTTCTAGAAAGACTTATATTTTAATAGATGTGTATTATGTTTTCAAATGGATTGAAATAGTTGTTTTACCTCGACATAACAAAATTTTTAAGAAAGAATATTTTCATAATATTTGGAATGCGATGAGTTATCATTACAGATGCGGGAAGTCATTTTCAGGAATAGAATGATTGAAACATTAACTAAAAAGTTTGGGATTAAGCATTGTATTGCCACAGCTTATCATCCTCAGATTAGTGGTTTAACATCCAATCAAGAAATTAAAAGAATATTAGAAAAAATGGTAAATCCTAATAGAACTAATTGGTTTGCTAGACCTGATAATGCTTTATGGACCTATAGGACTGCTTATAAAACACTTATAGGAATGATACCATATATGCTCAAATACGAAAAAACATGTCACTTGCCAGTTGAGTTGGAACATAAAGTTTACTAGGCAATTAAAGAGTTTAAATATAATTTGAAAGATGCTGGAAATAAGTGATTACTGCAATTAAATGAGCCTGATGAATTGAGAAATGAAGCTTATGAGAATGCTAAAGTTTATAAGGAGAAACCAAAATTTAAGCATGATCAGAAAATTCTTAAAAAACAATTTTAAGCCTGAGCAAGAAGTATTGCTTTATAATTGGAGATTAAAATTATTTCTAGAAAAACTTAAATCAAGGTGGTCAGGTCCATTTATAGTGGTAAGAGCATATCCATATGGAGTTGTTGCTATTGATAATCTAAAAGGAGAGTGATTAAGGTAAATTAACTCAGATTAAAATCTTACATGAGTGGAGAGGGTCCTGCATTTAAAGAGATCCTAATGTTGGGTCAACCCTAAGTAAAACAATGGTTATGTAGGGCTGGCGATGTTAAACCAAGCACTTTGTGGGAGGCAACCGATAATTATCGGTGTGATTTGGATTTGAATTATTGTTGTGATGAGTTCAATATAGTGATTATGAGTCATATACGACTTTGTTGGCACAAAACATTATTATTTTTGAAGGACTTGATGTGTGGAAGAAAGAAAATTGAGAGTTAAGTATATTGGTTTATAGCGCCACAGTTCAAATAACTCCTCAAAACCGCCAAAAATTCGGTTTCTTTTCTCCTTCCTCAATATAAAACTGCCTATGATGAGATTTGAAGTATCCCTACGACATTCCTAAGTATTCTAAAGAGATTTGAGAGATCATGGAGAGCAATGACAATGGGAGATTTGAAGAAAGGAAGTTGGTGCATAAGGATGATCAAACATACTTTAATGGATATCTTGCATTAAGTTTGGAGCGTCTCATGGTCAAACATAAGAAGATTAAAGGTGAGATTTATCTCTTGAATACAAAGGTTGAAAAGTTGTCCCACCATTACGAGCATATGGATTGGAAGTTGAAACTACAATTCAATAGTTTAGCTTGTTTCCAAGATAGTCAACTGACTATGTATAACAACAATTGGATCAATGATAAGTTTTTTAAGGAATTTTCTCGTGCTCCTTTATACCATTGCTATGATTGAAATTTTTTTGGTGAGTGGAATGGAGAAAATGACCACTAATCAAAAGTGGTCCTAAAGGTTATTTTTATATAAATATTTTTGTTTTAATGTTATGTAATTCCATGTGGTGTGCATATCATATTTGTATTAAGACTTAGTGTTGTTTATATTGTCTTTGTTGTATGAAAATCTAAATGATGTCTATGTGGTTGTGTTGTATGTATTGAACATATATTTAATATAAGAAAAATAGTTTTGTTGTGTTGTGAAAATTTGGCCTTATGTGTTCATATTAAAATTTGTGAATTTGAAAGTTTGGAATGATGACAAACTCAATAACTATAAATGTGGTCATTAAAATTTGAAAAATAACTATTTTGTGTCCTAAATTTTCTTTTTCTTTTTTTCAAATTTACAAAGATTTTTTAAATTTGGATGGTTATGAACATCACTATAGCGCCACTTCTTGGCGCTATAGAGTTATTCATCAGGTTATGCAGGGCGCTATAACGCCTCCGCCCAACGCTATAGAACCGAACTAACTCGTGAGCATTTTAAGTGCCTGGACTCACGATTTTCTGATGCTAACCTGCCGGATGAATCTGATGATTTAGTCTATGTACAAGGGCAATATGTGGATATCAGTTATGTTCGTATCAACCACATATAACAACTACATAGTGTTCCAACCTGCTTCTTTTCTTAGTTCCATCCTACTGATGACAAATTGGATGAGATTATGGGATTTTTGACAGATGGAAATGGAGTCTAGAAGATTAAAAATGGGCGACAGGTAAAATTTTCTTTCTCAAAACTTAATGTTCATTCTCGAGCTTGGCACTATTTCATATCTAGTAGATTTCTGCCTACCAACCATTTCAGTGAGGTGACCTGTGAGAGAGCCACTTTGAACTATTGTATTCAGATGAAGTAACCTATTAACATTGGCTCCCTTAGTTATACAAACATTCTTGTTGCCTCGAGAGGAGGGACTACAGGAGGTTTGTACTACCCTGCTATTATTACTACTTTGTGTACTGGATCTGGAGTGAAGTATGAAACTTGGGAAGAAACTATTTATTAAACCCAAGATTTGGACTTTATTTTGTTCGTAATTAGTTGTATTTTTATTGGAGGGTGCTTGTATTTAGTTTTTGTTTCTGTTAAGCTTTTAGTTCTACTCTTTATCTTTTGCTCCAATTTAAATGCTAAAGTAATATTTAGTTTATATTTTTATAGTTATGCATGTTAATCTTATGTTTATCACTACTCAATACTTGTATTTTCTACTTGTATCTGCAATAATTTCATGTTTTAAATTTTAAAAATATTTTTTTTTCTTCATGAATTTATCTGCTTTAAATTAGTTTAAAAATTTAAGTTTAGGGGAAGCAAGAAAATTCTTTTTAAACTAAACCTTTTGTGTCCTCAGAAAATTGTATTTTTCAAAATCATTTTTAAAATAACCTGTGAGTTAACTTTAGAAAACTATATTTTTGATTTTATGAAAGTCGTAAAAAACTTAAGTAAAAGTTTTTAATAATGAAGGTCAATTCTAGAATTAAGATATTTAATATGAAGTATTTGGAGTTATGCTTTTGTTATTTAAAGTAAAGAAAAATATATTTTTAGAAATTTTAAGGATCTTAGATTTATACTTGAAAAGAAAAAAATTGGGATTTTATGAAAAATATTAAAGCTAATACACATTTGTTGAAGTAAGGAAAAATGAGATGCTTTTAACTTTAAGAGGAGGATAGTGGACTTCAAAATCATTAAAGACTATCTGGATATAGTAATCCTCACATGACATATAAAAAAAAGAAAAAAAAAAGACAGAATTGAAATCCTAAAAGAAAAAGAAAAGCAAAAAGAGAAAATATGTGAGGAGAAACTTGGGAGATGCTAATAAAAAATTGACTCTACTTGAATCTTAAAGAAAGAAACTTATTTATATTTCTAACTTAAACTTAGAAGTATTAGCACCTTTACTAATAAAGTTCTCATGAAATTCTTGTTCTTGTAATTCTTACAAGTATCTTAAGTATGATAAATTGCAGTTATTTTTTAAATAAAAAGAAAATCATAACTTTTAAACTTGATTGTTACATATTCTTGTATTTTAGTTTTTAACCTGAGAGGTTAAAAATTTTTCTAAAAGTTTCACTATATCATTTATAAAGCAGAAATTATAGAAAACTTTAAGTTAAATTTGCTACCACATGTTATAAATTTTATATATAGTATAAGGAGTTACTTAAGGATAAATAATGTTAAGTTTGGTAGAATTTCATGAGCCTTTTATTTATATTTTTAATGATATTGCACTTTAAATGAATGTATTTTGTATGTTTTTAATTTCAGATATATGGAATGGACATTTAGAGATATGAGGGAAAAATGGAGCAAAAATGAAGATTTTTGTGTGGCACTATAGTGCCACCCCTTGGCACCATAGCGCCACAGATGAGCGAGAAGGGTGCCATAGCGCCCCAGACTAGCGCTATAGCGCCAATAACTACTTTTCTAGAAGATACATCAAATTTTCCCGAATTTTGGAGGGATGTTTGAAGCAACCCTTGGTTATTTTCTGTTTTCTATTTAATGAGAAGGATATGGCCGAATTTAGAGACTTTTTGGAGCCGCAAAACTTCAATTGGGCAGCAATAATAAGTTATGGTTTTCATATTTTGTGTTCAAGTGTAAGTGTGAGTGTGTTTTAGTGTATAGAAGTTTTGAGATTGCTTAAAAGAAACTCCAGAAGTTTACTTGGGGAGAAGATATAAGGTACTTTGTATTTGTATTTATGTTTTTTTTTATAAGACTTGGATTTCAATGCAAATGTTTTGTTTTTGTTTAATCTCCATGAATTTTGAGTAGTTCCCTTTCTCTCGTCTTGCATATGGGACTTAATCTTGTGGATAGAGAAAGATTAAAAGATGACCTTTTACTCCTAAAAAATGTGATGATATTTTTACCAAATTTTCATTTACTTTGCAAAGTGGTCACTTTTAAGGTTAAATTCCGTTGAGAAACATAATGACCTGGGAGGGCTAAGGTTTCACCCAACTAGTGGATACCACAATTCATTCTAGGCAGAGCCCTTGTGATCACCTTAGGAGGAGTGCAAATAAATAGGTAGATAAATTTTGATTGGCGTAGAATTGGTTCGTTCTAGAGTGACAGACAAGATTCTTATCAATTTGGCTAAAGGTTTAATACCCTGATGTTGGGATTCAGTCATCACGGTGACATAGGCTAGGGAAATCTAGAGGTGAGAGGCTAGATAACGCTGATGTGGAGTCGAGATGTTAAGCACTCGGCCTTAAGTTAGTTAATATTCTTTGCAAGCACTGAGAGGGGGTAAATAATAAGGTATGCTTTTATTTGTCACAAAACATTAATTTTGTCTTAAATCATTTGAATCCTACATAAATTAAAATCTCTTTGCAAGGGGAAAGGTTTTCCATAATATTCAAACTCGTTGTTTTATTTTGTTAAGCTATTACATTAAGTTTTTACTTTCTTTAGTAGTAATTTTTCGTAAGCATATCAGTTTAAATCTTTTACCTTTTTAATTTACAATTTAAATAAAATTTTCACTTTATGTGAACAATCAAGAGTAGAATTTAGTAGAAATGAAAAAATATTGCAACCACTAAAACCCATTGGAAAACCCACTGTGCATAAATTTGAATCATTTGCGGGATCTAGGAGTGATAGTGATAAACCCTCCACATCAGCTATAAAACCATCTACTTCTAGTTCTGTTTCACTCGAAAGAATTATGGAATAATTAATGATTCAACAATCAGAACTTATAGCAATGCGAAACATAATAGGTGGTATAAAAGTTAGAAATGCCTGCAATGATGAATATAAGCAAAAAAGAGTTTAACACGACATTGCATATGAAGAGGTGATGATTATATTTTAGAGGGGTCACCATATTGTAGAGTTTCCTACATGCCCCAGTTTCACGCCTTATGTGCAAGAAGAAGAAGAGGAAGAAGAGAAAGAAGAGGAAGAGGATGATGAAGAGTAAAATTTATTTGAGATTTTGTTTGTTTTTGTGTTATTATTTGATATGTTTTATTATTGATGGTATGAGTTGAAACAATTTACGTGTTTGGTTTGTGGCCCTATTGAACTGTATATGTAATTGTAAATTGTATTTTTATTTTTCAGCATTTTTAGTTACTTTAGTTTACTGTTTGTCTTTAATTTATCTTTTCTTAGCAAATTCTTTGATATATTATGTCATTTAATATTTTAAATCATGTACTTCTTAAATTAGCACCTGCAAAATATCATGAGCCAAATTTCATATTCAGAATTCTCTACAAGTTCGTTTTATTTTTTATGCATTTATTGTTTTCGTTCACTTGCAATTTTTTTGTACTACATGCTTTACTTATTATTTAAAAATTTAAGTTTGGGGGAGAAATTTCTCTAAAATTTTCTACTTGATCCTCACCCTGGGGCTTTTGGCCATACACATAAATATACGACAATACCATCCCATAAGCAAGAAGACATCACTAAGATAAACCTAATAAGCAAATCTTAATTCAATCCACTAAAATATTGAACTATCAAGTTGCATCAATGGTAATGAAACATGAGAAACCAAAAAATAAGAGCAACGAACAAGAAAATCATTAGCAGAATAAGTTTGACCGAGCTCCAAGGCAATTAAATTAGCCTCCAAGTAACACTACTCCGAAAATCAGTACATAGCATTCTTAAACACTTCTTCATAATCTAACATTCTATGGTTGAGCCCTGATAGAGTCACGACTCAGTATACAGACGGAAGATGGTACATTTGTATCACGAACAACCCATCTTAGATCTAGCAATCAAAGAAGTAAAAAAAAAAAAAAAAAAAACCAAATAATAATAGCTCATTCAAAGAAGGAAAAGAAAAGCAAATAATAATAGCTCATTTAGTTCTCTTCTTCTTTTGGAGCTTCTTCCACTTGAGGAAGATACTGTAGGAGAGACCAGAAAAAACCATGAAAACGCTCCCCCATTGCTTTACCGATAGAGGATTGCCGCTCAGCAGAGAGGATACTACAATGCTGACAAACTTGCGGGTCGTGGTGATGGTAGTGTTGGCAAGAGAGCCAAAGCGGCTGATTGTCAAGAAAATAAAGTTTTGGCCCACAGCTCCACAAAGGCAAAACAAGAGAATATCCCATGCCACCTCAGGATGTTCCTTGCAGAAACTCACCGCAGCATAACCGGCAGCATTCGGCCACCCAAACATGTAGATGACGTTATATATTGTCCCCCAAAGGTTCATTCCCAGCATAATCTCCCACGCGCTAGTCTTTGGGTATCTACAGTTTTTATATGCATCATTTTGCAATGGTTCGGTTATGTATGCTTACGGTCCATGTAAGTACAAGGTTTTGATATTACCTTTCTTTGATAGAATCTTGGGTTGCATTCGTAAAACCATCAAAAACTAAGTTTAAGAAGCAGAGTCCATAACCATAGGGCGCATTCGGGTGAGCGAGCTTGCTTATAGTTTTTGAGCTCGTCTGAAGTGGATTAGGATTAAAAAACGT
>JXCR01141652.1:0-26483 GCA_002079205.1 Phalaenopsis hybrid cultivar
TCTTCTAAATTCAGGGCTCTTAATGATGTGGAAAATTAACCTAATTGTTGATCATCTTCATGGTTTTCACAGGTGAAGTCATTTCAGAGGAGTACTTACTTGAATATGGCACAGATAAAATCGAGATGCATGTCGGTGCCGTTCAGTCTGATGATCGGGCTGTTGTAATTGATGATCTTATTGCAACCGGAGGGACCTTATGCGCTGCAATCAAGCTACTTGNAAACACAGAGATTTACGAGGTTCGGCAAAGATGTCTGCATCATCGGGAGCAGAGCGGTGAATTTCACTATTTCAGAGGGAGTTGCATACTCATAGGGTTACACATCTATTTATAGATAAAATTCACAGATAAATTTAGAAACACGTCCTCGCTCCTCCAACCCACTAATCCAAGAGACACATCTTCACACCAAGAGACATGTCTCTTCATTCAGGGAGACACACCTCTCCAAAATCCAAGAGTCTACGAATTCCTAGTATATGAGCTACACCTAACAATATACATATAAGGTTATTGTTTAAGTGTTAATAGTTGATGCATTTGAAATCAAGACGTATTTGAAGTAACGATGATACTTTCAAGTAAATTATTTTGAAAGAATAGGTACATTTTAATTAAAATTAAATTTAAATCTACTTAATCTAAAATTAATATTTAGTAAAATACAAATGTAAAACAACAATTAAGGTTAAAGAATATTTGAACCTATGATTGAAGATTTATGGAGTCTATGAGACGAGCAAGCAAGGTTGATGTGAGTAATTATACTTTTAAGGTACAATAATATTTCTTGTTTTTAAATATATTATTAATTACAATTCTTTTCACTACTATGTCTTATGCCAACATAATTAAATTATATTTGATTCTTTATATTAACAGTCATGAGCACGCATGTTAAAACTATTGTAATTAAATAGTTGCATTATAATTTTCCTAAGAAGAGGTTACCATATTATCGTTTCACTAAAAAGATGTCACATTACTATATGACATGTAAATTCTAGTATATGTGTATAAATCAGCTTATTTCATAATCTATAATCTTTGTACGAGTGCTATTATTCATTAGTAGACAAAAGCATGTTATGAAGAATGAAATAATTCATATATGGATACTTGTGTGCGCATGCTAAGAGGAAGAGTTTACCCCTTTATGGTATAAGTAGAGGATGTTAGTATACCTGTGTGTATGAATGTTTTTCTACCACAATCACTAATCATTGTGTTGACCAGAGAATATTTTCCAAGGTCGATCATACATCTTTCCGCCTCAGTCAATCATGTAAATTTAATCACAGATCGCTATGTTGACATGATATCATAAGCCAAGGGTGCGTTATATGTTTTTACGACACTCCTAAGACAGATGTGAATGTTAATTTCATAAAGTAAATTAAGGTTAAGGACTAAACATTGAAGAGTATGGTTAAAATTAATGCGTATAGAAGTTTTTTATTATTATAAGATCTCATACAGTGAAATATGAAAGACTAGCGTGCATATTACTTTACCTTCCTTTGGTTACAATAGTTATAAGTGTGATTATTCATGTGTTATCTTTAAACAACTCATTATGTTATTTTATTGTTTTTGTTTCCAGACTGAGGTCGTTGATTAAGATAAATACTAGATGAGATAACATTTACAGAAGACATGAGCGAAAACCTAAAATGTAACTTTTTATTTAGTCAATTTAATTGTTTCCTTTGGCGACTTCTTTAGTTCATATGTGAATAATAAAATGTTAGTGAAAGAAATATAATAATAAAAAACTTATTTTTACCAGCTGACTATCTTTTCCCGCCTCAATTGATCTTAATTCCCAGACCGGGTCGTGACAGCCACAAGGCTGGCCCCTATTTTATGAGGTGGTGGCTTTGTGCCAATAGAAGTGGAGCCTAGGCGCCATCTTCTCTGTACGGGTTTTGAGATAGGTGGCGTATGAAGAGGGTGCATATAAGCCATTAAGTGACGTAGCCACACCACATTGGCGCAACTACGCCAACTTAGACAGTAGTTACGCCCTGCTTTAGACGCATATGTGCCATACATGTGGAACCTATATTCCATGCTTTCAGTTGAACTATGGAAAGCAGCTTCCCTATTGCTTTTGGAAGACAATTTGGGCTATCATTCTTTGAGTTTGCTCCCATGCCTCTGTAATGAATTGACAAGCTCTAGTTGCTACCTGTACCCTGCAATTGCACATAAAAATACCTAGAAAAACATAAATGCATACAAATTATCATGACAAATGTATTAAAGTATAAGTACTTGTCTGACCTTCTATTACAATTTGGGCTATTAACTTACATCAAAATATAATTAATTGCTCAACTTTGCTATAAATATGCTAAATATATAAAACTTATAATTGTACTTCATGTGCTTGATTTGAATTTATTTGAAGCTGGATCAAATCAATTTAACGAATACATCTTAGTTCGTGTTCGGCTCGTTAACTTATCGAACAAAATTAACGAGTCGAACACGAGCTGTTCGCGAACAACGAGCTGTTTTGACAGCCCTATTCGAGATTCATGCCTAATTATATGAATTTTTAATAATATATATTTTAAAATTATAATGTTTAAGAAACTACAAGAACCAAACACTTAAAAATTTAAATATTTTAAATAGGGGAATATGCATACATAGCACCCAATTCTTTTGTATCTACTTATCTCACACTCAACTTTGATTTTTACATGATAAGCGCACTTTCCTATGTATGAAAAGGTGAAAAGTGCATTCACGTTTAATAGGTTAGAGTGCTTATCATGTAAAAATTAAAATATGACTGTGAGTGAGATAAGTAAATGCATAAGAATTGCTTGCATTGCATGTAAATTGTTCTTTTAAATAATTCAAATTTGATTGTATAGACTCATTTGAGTTATAAAAGCATCGAAATTAAGTCTAAAATGTTGAAAATATTATGAAATAGACGTGTTGGGGCTATAAAAAAAGCTTCTTGTTTTCGAACAGATTGTATTCAACTCGTGAAATAGCTTAGCTTCAATTTGTTTATCTAGCAAAAGAGTTGAACACGAATAAATTATGAATGAGCCCAACACAAGCAAAACTTTTTTAACAATTGAATTTGATTTACTTTGATTGAAATAATTAAATAATTAAATGAATAATAATATAATAATAAATTTCTATTAATTTTTTATATTGTCTTAAAAAATGTTAAATTTTATTATTTTTAAATGATTCGAGCTAATCTAGAGCGGAACTTAAGCTAAAATAAACAAATAAATTTGAATAAAATTGAACACGAACGTATTATTCATGAGTCATTTTGAACACAAACTTATTTAAAAATAAAAATATGAAGTGAACGAGTGAAACAAGAACAAGCACAGGGCTCACTCCAACTAGACTTGTTTGCATGCACCCTGACTTAGTATTGTTCTAGGAAGGCAATGCATATCTTCCTTTTAAGCCTTACTACNAAAGTGAACGAGTGAAACAAGAACAAGCACAGGGCTTGCTGCAGCTAGGCTTGTTTGCATGCACCTTGACTTAGTATTGTTCTAGGAAGGCAATGCATATCTTCCTTTTAAGCATTACTACTCCATCTTTAATAACACTAAATCATTTTTCCTCAACACATTTATGAGTGATTTTGACATTATTGTTGAGTGACTATCCTTTCACTAGAACTCTAATGCCAAGAGAGTTATTAATGATTTATATGCATGATGATTGTCTAAGATTTTTATAGGTTTTTGGGGACTCATTAGGTCATGTACATAATCATTTTGTAGATGACATGTATTTTATATACAAATATCTATCAAGTGAGGGGAAATCTTACAACTTCTTCTCTTATAAGGTTTAGCTCTCTCTTATAAGCTTATGTGTGTTTCTACCAATAGAATAAATCTGTCCTTAGATTGAATTTTGAGACGATCATGACTCGTAGTTTCAATGATGAGACATTGATCTTCTTTGAAAAATGTGTTAAATTTTCTCGTTAGATATATTTTTAATTTGGGCATTCACATTGAATGACAATATTAGTGATAAAAAATTTTGGCTGGTTTTGAAGCCACTGGAGTCGTTTGAGATGATATGTTGTTGAGATGGGTATGTTATGTTTATTATGAATATCAAGAAAAAAAATACACCATCTCTTATGAGTTATGTTGTGTGATAAATGCCATAAAAGATTTCATATACTTTTACCAATATGAATATGCCTGTCAATGTCATGAAGATTTGACAATTTTGTACATGACTATGAAACAACACTTTTTGTTTGTCCCTCTTTTGTTCTTATAGTTGAATTATTGGAAGTTATATTACATAATAAAGTCTCAATCTTTGTAAAAATCCACCCCCATAAGAGTCTAAGTTCTTTGCCTTGCTTTGAGATGGATGTCTCTTAGGAAATCTTATTTTTTATAGCTTTGATTTCTTTCTAGACTTGCATCATTTGAAGTTTTTTTACTGAATCAGAAGTCTTCTAAGATTTTAGCCTTCTAATATCTTTGAATAAGTAGAAAAATTTACAATGAGTATCGATAATAAAGAAAGATTATGTATCTTTGAAGGGTGATGTATTGTGTGATTTCCTTTTAAGAGGAGAAATCTCTAAAAAACTTCTAACTTCTTAAGTTTTTTTAAAGAGCCTACATCTATCTATATATATAAAAATTATTTGGGATACACGATGAATAAATTTTTCTCATCTAGCACAGATCTCGAGGTATAACACAGATATTGATGCATTTTTTTGATCAATGAGTGTTCGAATTTCAATTAGCAGTTATCTATAGCTTCGATTTCAACAAATTTATAGTAAAAATGAACGACTTGATGAGACAGACCCAATAATACCTAAACTGGACTACTCTGATTCAAATAAAACTCAAATTAAGCCATTAAACCAAGCTTGGAAATTATTTAGATACATTTGGAAAGTTAAATGAATACCGAATCTAGCAAGCTTATAGTCGAATCGAGCATCTCGATAAGATGAATCCAGCGGGTCTAAGTTCGCTCAATTCCAACATCGTTAAGGCACTCAAATGTCTATCAAATGTTGTATGATCGAAGGGAGCTCTTCGTACCGTCCAATAAAAATAGTTCATATTCATGTTTTAATTATACCCGGGACACTATAAATGGACCCTCTCGTGAGGGAGGAGAAGAGTTTGAGGGTTGAGAAAAGAACTTGAAGCTTTGAGAATAAACGGAAGTCCAGCACCACTCCTACCATCGTCGACCATTGTCAACCGGCATCAACCATCATCGACCATCATCGACCACCACCGACCGACGTCGAACACCACCGACCGCCTTAGACCATCGCCGACCATCATTGACAACAACCAATTGTCGTTGAGCACTTCTGCCGCCGTCGACCACTGTCGATCGTCGTCAACCGCTGCTGACCCTCGTCGACCACCACCAATCTCTGTTGATCACCGCCAATCGAGATCCATCACCACCAGACATCGTTGACCACCAATGACCGGACGTTGCAGTTGATCACCGCCAATCGAGATCCATCACCACCAGACATCGTTGACCACCAATGACCGGACGTTGCAGTTTGCTAGTGGTCACTGCCAGTCAACGTTGTAACTTGGGAAACCTAGTAACCCTTTCTCGCATGTGGAATAAATGGTTGCAACTGCAATCATCTTTTTATAATAGATTTCTTTAGCTAGGTCAGACCCAGTGGTTTTTCCCTTTCCGGGTTTTCCATGTAAAAATTTCTGGTGTTATTATTAGTTATTTTCTCTTTTCTGAGTGTGTACAGAATCTTCATACCACGATAAAACAAAAATTTACTACTCTACTACCACTAGTTTTCGAGCACACGCCAGTTTGACGTTGTTTGTGGGAAACTTCAGTCATACCACTAAAGTGCTTGCGAGGCTTACTACATGGCCACCATACACAATACTCGTGACAATAGAGTATTCCACTCTGACACTCATTATTCTAAGGAACAGTCATGAAGCCAAGGGCGACATGCTTCTTCATCTTCCTGCCCTGGAAGGCGTTATCCTACTAACGAAGGTGTATCAGGTCCTTCTATAGAAACTCGAATGCTTAGAATGGAGAAGTCTCAACTAGAGATCATACAGCTCCTACGTGGGGCTCAACAACTGCTGCCCACACTGTTGAATGAAGTTCTTTTGCCATTAACTAAGTGACATACAAGAAATGCACTACTTGGAAGAACTCGTACCTGCCCCCCTCTAGAAGAACTCCTAGATACTGCAAGTTTTACTCATTCAACTCGTGCAACTCACCTAACCACACCTTATTATCATTCTAAATGATATCACTCATAACGAACTACGATGCCTCATTGGGGAAGAGTTCCCCCTAGAGAATAAGAATCACTTCCCAACACACTGTAACGTCCGTGAAGCTTCTCCCTTAGCAGATGCGGTCCTTCAACATCCCATCCCAACAGGCATCAAGCTTCCAAACATCGACACCTACGGAGGGATAACTAACTCTTATGAGCATTTTGATCACTATTGAACCATCATGTACATTCATTGTGCCTTTGATGGTCTTCTGTGTCAGATGTTTCCGACCACTCTTAAAGGAAAAGCTCATACCTAGTTCTACTATCTGCCATGTAGCACTGTATACATCTTTAATGAGCTTGTTATACTATTCACAAAGCAGTTTATGGAAAACTGACGGATCATCTAGGATTTTTCCCATCTCTTGAAAATTCATCAAAGTGAAGGAGAGTCGCTCAATGACTACTTTCACAAGTTTTCCGCTGAATCACGTCAGATTTCGGGAGTGGATTTGGAGTTACTTAGTGAAGTACTCCTTGGGGGCTCATCCTAAGACCCTTTTCAACATGTTGGTCTCAACTATCCAACTGCTGGCGAAAAAAAACAACACATGTGAGAACCTGAAGAAGAGCCAAAAAGTGATTTGATTTATAAGCGGGGCAAGTCCCAACACTAGTTCTCTAGGAGAGTCAAACCGGAAACCATACGACTAAGATTCTAGGCTCTAGGGAGAAGGTAGGAAAAACCTCACAAAAATGAGGTCAACAATTAGTATTGTAGTGGTTAATGTGTTTGTAGGGCTTGGCCACCCCATCAAGTGTCAATGCTTAAGAATTTCAAGCATTTTGGGATATGGTATGGCAGATTGCCTTGGTAAGTGGTGAAGATTCTTCATACTAAAATGAGTGGGAAAATATTTGTCCTCAAAGGAAACCACTTATTGTACCACAAAACATAATTCATTTTGTATAATTAAACAATACATGTTAGTAAGGTGAGGTTGCCCAAAGTTCTCATTAAGCATTGGAGGATTATTTACTGGTTGGATCATGTAACATGGATGGGTGGAATTGGATGCGTCAAAGAAGTTGATATTCTAGCCTAGTAGGGGAGGAATAATGATATATTGGTGAGTTGATTTTGTATGTGTGTCCATGAGCTAGAAAACTATAACTTGTTGTCAATCTAGGGGTAAGTGTACCTTTTGTGTTCGTGCCAAAATTAGTTAAAAGCTTCATGTAAAGGTTGAAGTATTAAATCAATCTAGGATTCCTTCATTCAACGTATACGATCTTCCAAGGATGGGCTCGATGCACCCTCACTAACGATATAATGCTTATTTGGTAGAGAAAAAATTAAGCCTTGACATACTTAGTTAAGAGATTGTTTCGTACAATGATAAGTTATGCAGTGAGAGGTTCTGTTATTGTGAGAATTATGAATGTTTGTCATAAAATAAATATTCATAGAGATTGCAAAGAGAAGATTATTTTTCTCAGAGGAGACAAATTTATTATATGCTACAAAATTCTTCACAATAAAGAAAAGTAATAAGAAAATTCAGTGCAAATTTTTATGTTGAAGATTTGAAAAAATAATAATAAAAAGAAACTACATGTCTACCTCAATCAAAATAGTTCATTATATAGTTGAAGTTATAAAATCCCACTGACATTCTAAATTGGAGCATACACGATTATAAATTTATGAATATTTATTTGATATATTGTTATCCTAGATGGTGTATGATGACAATGTCAATAAATGATAAAGTTTTGACAATTACACCTTTCAATTATCAATCAAACTATAATAGTCATACGTCAATAGTTGAGCTACAACAACCGCCTGTGGTGGCCAGTGATACTGCTGACCATCGTCTTTCAGTTCTTTTTACGTGTTCATACTTAGCTCTCAACTCTCATATCACTCTTTACATATTGAAAATGTCGTCTTCATTTTGCTGTTCAGGAAGTGATACTCTAATAAATTTTGCTAAAATCTTAAAATACTCTATCAACTACTCGTATTGATTCATTTGACCATATATCATTATTTCAATATCTAAATAATTTATGATTTTAAAATTATTTCTAGAAATTATTTCAATCCAAAATTAATAAAAAATTATTTGTCATAAGCTTAGTCTTCTATTTTTTTGGTAGCATATGAATTCCAAATAAGCAAAACAAAAAGCCCAAATCGTTTACTAACTTGTCGGTATTAATTTTTAAAATATTTTTTAAATTTTAAATTCGATTTCCGTATTTTGAAAGTCAATATAGTTCAATTTTTAAAATATAAATAAATAAATAAAATACAAAAAGTAGTTGTATTTAGTGCCCTTAGCATGTAGAATTTTCATGCCGTACCTACTTTTGTTTTTATGCGGACTATCAGCTTTGCAGCGGTCTCCGCAGAAAATTTTCTATGCAGTCATTTTCACCTAAGTGGCTGCCACGCGTGCAGGGTGAGCTATATAAACGAGCGTGGTGGTTACGCCGTTGAGGGAGCCGTGGAACTGACATCGACGGCGCATGTCGAGCTCATCGTTTCCATTTCCTGTAAATCTCTCGCTCGCTCTCTGTAGCCTTCCTCGTCCCCTTTCTCTTCCACTCCGTCGCAGGAGGAGTTTCCGCGGCGGCGCAACCAGGATAATGGCGTCTTTAGAAGAGAAGAACCGTATAGCGAGAGTGGCATCGTCGATCCGCGCGATCCCAAACTTTCCCAAGCCAGGTAATTACATTTCTGAGTGGATTGTGAAGGTTTTGGTTTGGGTGGTTTGATTTCGGTTTTGATGAGTGTTTTTTGGTTGGGATGTAGGGGTTATGTTTCAGGATATCACGACACTGCTGCTTGATCCCAAGGCGTTTCGGGATGCTGTGGACTTGTTTGTGGAGAGGTATAGGGATCAGCGGATTTCTGTTGTCGCGGGTAATTTTTTTGATTTGTTGCTGATGAATTTCNTGATATCACGACACTGCTGCTTGATCCCAAGGCGTTTCGGGATGCTGTGGACTTGTTCGTGGAGAGGTATAGGGATCAGCGGATTTCTGTTGTCGCGGGTAATTTTTTTGATTTGTTGCTGATGAATTTCTTCTTTTACTGTTCTTTTTTTGAGATTTCGTTTAGGCTTGAACGATGATGCTTTGCTGGGGTATGATTTAAGAGTTACTTTGCTTTTGAGGGGTGGGATTGAAGATCATGGTAAATGTTGTTTTAGGACATTTGAGCGAATTTTACGAACATACATGCACCATATATGAATGGCCGTGTATACAGGACCTCTTGGTCGAAAACCTAAACTCCCAACCAGTAGCCTCAGGTTGCTTGTCTCGGTCAAATCAATCAAATCATTTTGCTAGCATGAACCAAGTTAAGAAGCTGGGAAGCCTTGAATTTGTTCTCTAAAAGCTTTAACTTGCCAAAAGAGGCATTCTTATAAAGTTGCCAATCAACTTTCCCTTGAGTATGTTAGAGTTGCCCGAAACTTGAAGTAGTCTAAATGAAGAGAACTAATCAAGAGAATTTAGCAATTGAATTCACTAAATCCTCCAATGTTGCTTGCCCTCAAAATGAGCTCACCAAGAGAACTAAATAGAGAATTCACCAGAGGAAATTCTTTCTCAAGAACTCATCCGTAACTTGGAAACTCATCAAGAGTTGCCCAAGTACTTTGAAACTTTCAGCCAACATGATTTTGATATATTTTTATAATAATCATAGTTAAGTTTTGTTATAAAAACCTTTTTTTTTTTGTATTACTCAACTGTATCCATTATTGCAGATCTGAACTTTAACATAAAACTATAAATAGGGGGTAAAGGATGAGCTCAACACTTTCTTTCATATTCTGACTTACTCTTGTCACATAAATTATATATTCTAGATAGAGAAGCTTCCTCCACCTTTTGCTTTTTCAATTTTTTTTTCTTAGGTTGGATATGCTTTTGTTTGGAGCGGTTTTGGTTTCATTCACAAAATATATTTGAATCCAACATTCTCTAAGATGTCGTGTACCTGGATGATGCTTAGGATAATATACTAAGCCATGAAGTGTATGAAGCAAAGAGGTGCATGTGTAGAGCAACAAAATTTTGTAACTATTTACCAAGTTAAGCAAATTGAAGATCATCTACTAAGAATGAGTCAATAAATTTCAGAGCATTTCCAGAAAACAGCTCATTCTACCCATTTTCTCTAAGAACACAACTCATTCATCTTTTGGCATCATTGAAAATCTTATTGTTTCTATATTCCTACTTAGAAGTCCATTGGTCGAATTTTGTTACTTCAACAAAGAAAGAACAACATTATCTCATCATCCCTACCAACCTAAGAAACTCTTTATTTGGCCCAATAGTGCCTTTTTTGTTCAAGTCGTAGAAAGTCAACCTCCATCAAATTTCATGATGTTGATTTTCAAAGCAAAGCTTGTTGAGGGAAGTTAGACTCAACCAACCATGTTTTCTAGTTCAAACAATCTTCTCGCTATCAGTGGCATGATAAAATGCCCACTCTTGAAGAACTCAAGTTCGCAATATCATAGTGGCTCTTGTGACTTTCTCGTGGGAACATAAATTTCTCCTTAGAATTTACACAACTTTATTTTACATGATTTCTAGCATGAAAGTTTGCTAAAGAGCTTATAGGCTCTATCTAAACTTGAGGTAAGAGCCAAACAAGTCCCTTCATCACTTCATTACTTAATTTGAGCATGAGATGTTGCACTCATTTAGTGCCTTAGAAGTGGTTTAGATATTTGTTGTGTTTTTGACATGAGAAATCATTGGATAAGTTATTAGAACTCACTAATATCCATATTAATGTAAAAGAATACAATAATTCTAAGGCTTCAACCTTAAAGAATTGTTATTTTGAAGCAAATTAAGATTTGCAGCATAATCAACATAATTGGCCAAACAAGCATGATGGCGATTGTAACTCAACCAAGAGGACTCATCAAAGTGACTAGCACCAACATCAGCAATGGGATCACCTTCAAAATAAGACTTTCTTGTTATAATGTTCATCCCAAACTTCTTAGTTGGCAACCATGTCTTAGTTTTTGAGCAGGCTTCTCCGACACTTGAGCACCAAAATCATAAGACCAACGTGAAATGTCCCAGTATCAATCAACCAACAAATTATGTACAATGATAGAAGTTTTAGTGCATAGAGATTCCAAGTTTTCATGTCGATAATCAAGGCTGAACAATCGTGGAAAGCATTCTTTCTAAATATTCCCGGCTTCCAAAATACTTACATAAGTGTCAAATCATACCTAATCCTCTTGGATCTCAAGATTGCACTCTTATTTTAAAGTAAGGAGAAGTATATAAATGTTTTACATAGCCAAGCATGTTATCTCTCACTTTAATGCATATTTTTGCATCTTCTTATCATGAATGCAATATTCAAAGAATTTATTTCATTAGATATCTTTTCTTTTATAATGTATTCTATGATTAGCAAAACTCTTGAAATATTTTATGAGGATCTTCTATCAACAAATGCCCGGTATGCCCTTGATCGTTTAGATTTGATAAGTTTCATTCTTGCTATAATAATGTTATTCCTAATTCCTCTTCAAGTTTTTTGGTAATCTTGAGAAGCTATCATGAAGTTTTTACTCATCTTTTAGCCTAGCACGTCTTTTCAAAATAAGCATGTTTGAGTAGAAGCTAGATATCAATGATCTCTATTTAGTCCTCTTCTACCTCTTATCTAACATCAATTTTTTTTTTCCATGAGAACATGTCTTTTAAAGAAACCTATGTATGCTGTGAACATTTAGCTGAAATTAATCACAAAGGAAAAGAAAGTTGCCCTTTCTTCAAAACTAAATACAAAATATTGCCTTAACCTCAATTTCCATCTCATCAATAATTAAAAATTCAAAAACCTTGATAAATATGCCGATGCGTGTCTCATCATCAATCAATCTATTTGGCTTTCTTCCTAGCAATTCAATTCTCATAGCTAATCTACTCATATTGCTCTAGTACTTACTATGACTTATTTGGCCACCACAATGATTTCATTATCTTATTCATGGAATTACTCAGGGAAAACAATCACCATTTGAATATGGTTGGATTATAAATGTACGTGTCATTTTTTATATAACCTTACTCGGCTTCTCTCAGGTGGCACGTGTTCTCTCATTTCATTTTTTTCCCCTCCATTTGTTTAGCACTCACAATTTTTTTTCTTTTATGCGTGATTAGTACTTATCATCTATTATGCATAATAGTTGTTTGAAACTTTGTAGTTTGACATTCATCAGAAAAAAACAATAATCTACACTAAGCTAGTATTTGGTGAAAACAAGACTAAAAGGTTCAAAGAAAGAATATTTAATCTTATTCGATACTTATCTTTCTAATCAAAAGTTAACTAGCCAAGATTATTGATAAAAGAAAAATCTACACTATACTTCCTTTCAATGTGACAAGTCATGATGGAAGAGTCCATTCGTGTTCTCAAAATTTTTGCATGACATCAACTTCCCAAAATGTCTATCGAGCATATGTAACCTAATTTTAGCACATCCACCACAAACCTTAAGTGGCCTGAGTATGTTGTAAGCTGACATTGTTGTTTTAATGAACTTCAATACATGGGGTGCTAGGTCCTCCATTGCTTGTAGTTGATGACTAAGCTTCTCATCTTTGATATAGTAGAATTGTGAAAAGTAGAGTTATTTGCCTGAAGGGAAGCTATGTTACTAAAATATACCCGATTACAACTTAAGTGGATTTGATGAAGTCCCAAATTGACTCATAATTGTCATAAACTACTTAATCATATTGATATATAATCTCAAACACAATTTGGATGGATTTAACAACAAATCTAAAGACGATAGTCTATACATCAATTGGATAGAATGTTTGGTCATATCTGCTGACTCAGTTAGGAGAGTAGATGTTTTAGATTTGACTTATGTTAAGAAAGGTAGAGGCAGACTTAAAAAGACTTTGGCATGTTGTGTCATAAATGATCTTAATTTATTAGAATTAAATGAAACTATAACACTTAATAGGACACAATGGAGAAAAAGGATTCATGTAAGCAGCCCCTTTTAGTGGGATTTTAGAAAAAATTATTTACTAGTTTTCTAATTTGCATATGAATTCCAATTGAATTATGTTTTTTGGTGGCTTCAAATTTATCGAAGAATTTCTTTATTTCAAAAAACTATTTAAATTTCAGTTGGTGGTGGATTTTTTTTAACCTTGAAGAGAACAAATGTTTGTTTTAATTAGTGGTTTTATGTAACCGCAATTTTCAATATAATTGTGTGATTTATATTAATTAGGTCATTTAGTTGTATTAGAAACTTTAGAACTTATAGTGTCAAGTAGTTTATTGCTCTAAATTCCTCATAATTGCACAATGAATAGTGCTCTGTGTCATCCATTTAGTGCAATTTTTCCTCATTGTGATTATATGACGTGTGCAGGTGTTGAAGCAAGAGGCTTTATCTTTGGCCCGCCCATTGCGCTGGCTATTGGAGCAAAGTTTGTACCTTTGAGAAAACCAAAGAAGTTACCAGGTAAAAGCTTCACTCTTTTAATTTTATTTGTTAGGAACATTATAGAATTTATATATATATATGGATGTACGGTAAGGGAAGTATTTCACTATAAATTTCTCATTTTTTCTTTGAAGTGCCCCTGCGCTTTTGCTAAGTCGAGTTCATTTATGTGCTTTGTTGAAACAGTTTTTACCTATACCTTAACTAGTATGAGTAGTGATACGGGAACTAGTAGGGAAAACAGTAGAAACACAAAAGAAAACTTTTATGAATAGGGAAATAGGGTTACAATACAATACAACAGAAAATATCAAGGAAAGCACTAGTGACGCAAGCAAACACCTCTAAGGTTGTATTCCAAAGGTGCGGAGATTGGCTAGGTGTAGCAGGATAGTTGGTAGGAGTATTTACTGCGAACACCAGAAAACACCCACATTACTATTTTCCTGCAGCTGTCTACTACCTCTGTTTGCCTCCCAAACTGCTGTCCGCCTGCCAACCCTTTTCCTTTCTGCCTTCATTGCAAGGACAGCCCACACATTGCCTTTCCGCAATCCAGCCCTCCTTATTGCTGCCATGGCTGACCCAGCCATCCCAACAGCCTTCTGCAATCCTCCATTTGCTGTTCAGCCAGCCCCACCCAATTCCAGCTTGCTGCTGCCCCTCCACTGCTTCCAGCTTGCTGCCCTGCCACCCAACCACCTTCCCCTCGCTGCCGTTAAGCCTCTCTGCTCCTTTTCCACTACCTCGACATGTAGTCCACCTCCATCGATTCTGTCCCTAGGGAGTCTTTTATATATGTGTCGTCATTTTCTTATTTCAAGAGTCTTTGTTTGTGATCACTTTTGAGTTTCAAAAACAATATTTAGATATCTAATAGTTTGGGTTGACACCGGTATCGTGGTGTAATCTATTTTATGAATGTTTGAATGATTTTGACGGTGGTTGATCTTATTCAAGTTTAATTATTGCGGCTTCATATTTTTGGACATTCGTCCTTCAAACATCTACTTGATTTAACTATTGAAACAGTAACGGATGTCAACAAAGAGGTTGCTTTTCCTTTCTTTATGGATTACATAAAATTTCAACCTTGATGCAGTTTTGGATCTGCTATTTGCCGTAGCAATGATGCAAGACTTGTTTGGTGGTGTTTAAATTATTTGATTTTTTTTATTTACTTTTCAATTTTTATTCTATTTTCCCCTTATCTTATACATTAGAGTTTTCAATGATTCACTATAGTTTGATCGCCACATTTANGTCCTTAATATTTTCAATATCATGCTAAGCAGCATCTGCATTTTTTGGGCGAAAGCACTCTTTGGTGTCTAATTTATACAAATGACCTTTTTTAGCCTAGTANTGACAAGCATCTGCATTTTTTGGGCGAAAGCACTCTTTGGTGTCTAATTTATACAAATGACCTTTTTTAGCCTAGTAAAAAATTATATTCTGGATGTCTGTTGCGGTGTGAAAAATTTTCAAAATAATGTAGGACAATTATATTGACCANTGGCGAAAGCACTCTTTGGTGTCTAATTTATACAACTGACCTTTTTTAGCCTAGTAAAAATTATATTCTGGATGTCTGTTGCGGTGTGAAAAATTTTCAAAATAATGTAGGACAATTATATTGACCATATGCTTATTAAAAATCATTTACTGATAATTCTAGCCCATGTGGTAATTAGCTTTGCAACTGTAGATGTGTAAATGAAACTTATAAATATACACGATCATGATGAAATACAATTGTAACTGTAGTGCTTTCTTGTTATTTGCAAGTAGATGTACTTGTGGAAATTTGGCGTGCAAGTCTTTCATATTATGCATTTTTATGCGTTGCCGGTGCCTTTCTATACTTTAATTTTTTTCTTCTACAATTCCACCGGCAGGACAGACATAATATTTATTTTATGGCCATTAACTTGAAGAAATAAAACTGTGTTGGACTATGTTTCCAACACGTTCTTTTCTTGCAAAAAGATTTTTCCCTTTGAATTTGACCTCTAGCTTGATCCTTTTTTCTCTCAAGCTTTGCCAANATGTGGAAATTTGACGTGCAAGTCTTTCATATTATGCATTTTTATGCGTTGCCAGTGCCTTTCTATACTTTAATTTTTTTCTTCTACAATTCCACCGGCAGGACAGACATAATATTTATTTTATAGCCATTAACTTGAAGAAATAAAACTGTGTTGGACTATGTTTCCAACACGTTCGTTTCTTGCAAAAAGATTTTTCCCTTTGAATTTGACCTCTAGCTTGATCCTTTTTTCTCTCAAGCTTTGCCAAATGCCAATTTTCTAAGGGCTTGTTCACTTTTATTTATTTATTTATTTTTGCTTTTATTTTAAAAACTTCTTTGTTTAATGCATTTTTAACATATATATCTATATCTATATATATATATATATATGAAAACAAATTTACTTATTTTTTAAAATATTTTAAGTATTTAAAAATTGTCCTGTATTTTTAAAAGTAACTCAACATATTGTAAAATATCAATTATGTTTTAGTCAAACAAAAACAGGAACAAAATAATATAACAACAAAAAATTAAAAATTAGAAGTGATCCCAATAGACCCCTAAATTTATGATTTTTTCTTGTGTGTTTTCTATAAATTGATTCATCTAATTTAAATTTTACTTTATAGAGATTTAATTAAGCTGTGTAGCAATTCTGGAGTGCATAACCATATGTATCTGTATATGATATTTAGGACATTTAATTTTCACACCNTCGTGTATTTTTAAAAGTAACTCGACGTATTGTAAAATATCAACTATGTTTTAGTCAAACAAAAATAGGAACAAAATAATATAACAATTAAAAATTAGAAGTGATCCCGATCGACCCCTAAATTTATGATTTTTTCTTGTGCGTTTTCTATAAATTGATTCATCTAATTTAAAATTTACTTTATAGAGATTTAATTAAGCTGTTTAGCAATTCTAGAGTGCATAACCATATGTATCTGTATATGATATTTAGGACATTTAATTTTCACACCTTTTCCAGAATTCCATTGATTGTCATTTATTAAAATAGTTATCCATGCGGACTTGTAATGATTTTCTTTGCCACTAAAAGATTTTCTTCATCTGTCTCTATGATGCATTAAATCTTTCGGGTCTTGGAATTCTATACAAATGAAATGAAACAAATTATTAGTTCAAATTCACTATGTAAATACTATCTGTTTACATTATACAAAAGATTATTTCCAGATGATAATTTAAAGATGGATTGAATAAAAAAATTCTGTGAGAAATTTCTAAAAATAAATTTTAACCATTGAAAATTTTCCAGCAATTATAAGACCCAACCAAAATTAAGCTTAAATTAAATAGGAAAAATAAAATACGAAAATACAAAATTCAGACCTCTGCTGATATAAAGAAATGACCTCCCTAAGAAATTGCTAGTCACACTGCACCACACTTGAAGAAATCATTATTCAGCGAAGCACGCATCAGATTAAAGGATACTAACATTTTTTTATTAAGCTCAAGTTTCTTTTACATGCCTTAGATTTTGATACTTAGAAGCATCAATCTATATAATTGGCTGTCTCATAGTCCGTACAATTGAATTTACAAATATATGCTGATTTAAGCAATTACAGCAACAACAAGCCTTTCTCCAACTAAGTGGAGTTGGCTACAAATCATTTTTCTTCATTCCGTTTTATTGAGTGTCATATTTTCATTTAATTCTAATAAATTAAGATAATTTTTTGTACAAAATGCCCGAGTCTTTTTAGTTCTATCTCTACCTTTCTTAACACAAGTTCAACTTAAAACATCTATACTCATAATTGGGTCATCAGATGGTCGATGTTAATGTGACCAAATCATCTAAGACGACTCTATCTAATTTTGTCTGCCATCGGAGCTATGCCAACCCTGTCACGGATATATTCGTTTTACATTTTATCTCTAAGTGTAAAGCCACTCATCCACCTAAACATTCTCATCTCAGCGACACTTAACTTAGATTTTGGCAATTAGATTCAACAAAATTGCAAATGCTGCTAAATGGATATGCCTGTTACCACCTCTATAACAACTGAATGCTAAATGAACTGCATAAGCTTTGTGCGCGTTTATCAACAAGACTGACTTCTCTGCCACAGACCCAATAATTAAACAAATCTTAAAATCAGATAAAGCCTAATAGCATCCATACTTTAGAACATACATCGCTAGAAACCTTGCAGCTTCTATACTTGTTATTTTATTTTGTTAATATTATTATTATTATTTTTTTTTTCATTTTATATCCAGTTGTTGTCCCTCCTAGGCTTTGGACAAGTAGATGTAGTTGCCGTTTTAAGAAAGGTATGGGTAGGGCAAAGAAGTTTAATTATCTTGAATGTAGAAGATGAATTTGCAAGCTGAATTTTGTTAGGATTGCCACTATTTCCAGTCATGTTAACAAGTTTATTTGGGACTTATGTATTTATATGCTACCATTTTTATTGCGCTCTGCAATTTTGTTTTATTAAGCATTTGGCAAATTTGTGTAATTTATAGAATATTATATTTTCATATTTGAAGTGCTTAAATGGTAAAGATTGCGGAACCCAAATAGAAGAGATAAGTCTGCTGATAATGATAATGAAATGGTGAAAGCTAATAACTTGAGAAAGATGAGCAGATTTTAGGAATCACATTTCTGCAGTAGTCTTTGGGAAGTCTATGTTATTCATAAAATTGATATGAATATAATGCACAATTATGTTATTTTTACATAAATAGCACACAATTCTTATGTATTTACATATCTCACACCTAAACTTTCATATTTACTCATATAGCACTCAGCTTTGTAATATCACGTAAAAAATGTTACTATTTTACCATTTCAAAAAAAGAAGGTACTATCACTTTTAAAAGTGCAAGACACCTTTTCATGCATCGATTTAAAGCACCAAAGTGTTATGTACTTAAATATAAAAGTTTAGGTGTGAGATATGTAAATACATAAGAATTTTGTGCTCAAATATGTAAATTTACCTTCTTTGGTGCATTTACATCATAGCACACAGTTCTTATGCATTTACATAAATTTCTCTTTTTTAATGCATCTGTTTATATGGCATTGGTGAAATTTTTGCAATTTGATTGTTCTTCCAGAACGTGTCGGCGCAGAGGTGGTTGAATGTGCTTGCGTCATTGAGCTACCAGAGCTGAAGGTAAGCAATTTACTTCACTTTCTGTACGAAACTCAGTAATTTGAACTTATTTTGGCTGCTGCTTTGTTAGGTTTACGATGCCAACATTGAAGCACTCTAGTACTTTATCTTTTGTAAATTTTATGTTGGTGCTATTTTGGTTTTTTGAAGTTTGATATCTTGTTTTACTAAAAAAAAAATAAGTTTGTTAAGACCTTAGCTTTGTAAATCTCCTCAAAATTCCTTAAAAAATTAGGACTTAATTTCACACTTAAAAAATAGTGAAAATGAGATCTTCAGTTTTTAAATTCAATCCATTGTGAATTTTCAAATTACACCAATTTTGAATGTGGATTGAATCCAACCTTCGAAAATGAATCAAACAACTGGGATCCTACAACTCCATCTGTTAAATTATGGGGTAACTGTATGTGTTTGGCAGATAATATCATTTTTTAGGAAGATTTGCATACATAACACTCAATTTCTATATATTTACATGTAGAACACATAAACTTCAATATATATATATATATACATATATATATATATACCGCCTCACCTATGCATGAAAAAGTGTATTTCACGTTTTAAAAGTTAAAATGATCGTGTTTTTGATATGATATGAAAGGTTTTGGTGGTATAAATGTAAAAAATAAACTAGGTGTTAGATATGAAATAATATAAGAATTAGGTGGTATGTATGTAAACGCCCCTTTTTTTAATATTCTTTGCCAAGTGTCAGCACAGAATAGTGGCAAGGACAGAAATATAATTTGGAAAATTAGACATGCTATTTTGAGGAAGCGACATAAATTCTGACTTAAAAAATAAGAGAAGAAGAGGAAGAAGAAAGCTCTATAACAACATAATTTTACATACAATGAATTTACAGAAAAAAATTATGTCCAAATATTCTGACCCATTTTTAAGGAGAGCTTCCAATATTTAACCATGGCATGAAATACATTATTATGTGATTTGAAAATATGACGTGATATGAAACATCTCAAAAACACAAATTGTGTCTTGATAATTTACTATTTTGTTGTAATTTCCCAACAAATATCTTTATGCATTACATTGTTTTGCTAAGTTACTTGGTACAGTGAAAATTTTAATTTGAGGCATTTACATGAGAGTGTGCAAATTATAGAGGAATTAAGTTGATGTGTCATACTTTAAAATTATGGGAGATGGTAGAACATAGGTTAAGACGCATCACAAACTTTTCTCATAATCAATTTGGATTTATGCCGGGCAGGTCTACTATGGAAGCTATACATTTATTCTAAGACGCATTACAAAGATTTCTCATAATCAGTTTGGATTTATGTCGGGCAGGTCTACTATGGAAGCTATAGATTTATTGAGAGGTTTGATAGAGAATTACAAAGAGAATAAGGAGGATCTACATATGATTTTTATTGATTTAGAAAAAGCTTACAATAATGTTCGAAGAGATATTCTTTGGAGAGTTCTAGAAAGAAAAATGTTGATATGACTTATATTCAAGTCATTAAAGATATGTATACTAGAGTTGTTACTTGTGTTTCGTTGATATGACTTATATTCAAGTCATTAAAGATATGTATACTAAAGCTGTTACTTGTGTTCAGAGGCGGATTGACCAACTTTTTTGTTATTTCAGTTGGATTACATCAGGGACCAACTTTAAGCCTATATATTTTTGATTTAGTTATAGATGCTCTTACTGAACACATACAAGAGAATGTACCTCCTGTATGCTTTTCGCTGATGATATCCTTCTTGTGGATAGGACTAGAGAAAAAACTCAGGAAAACCTTGATTTATAGAGGTTTAAGTTGGGAGTCTAAAGGCCTTTGCTTGAGTAGAACTAAAACTGAATACATGGAATGTAATTTTAGTAGTAGTAGCTCTGGTAACAGCTTTGTAACTATGAGTGATCAAATTATTAAAAGGTGTGAACACTTTAGATATCTCGGGTCTATTCTTCAAAGTGATGGTGATATAGATGGATGTTATTAATAGATATCAAGTTGGTTGGTTGAAATGGAGGAATGTTTCGGGCATATTGTGTGATAGAAAAGTGTCTCTTAGACTGAAAGGAAAATTTTATAAGATGGTTGTGAGACCTGCAATGCTCTATGGCACAAAATGTTGGCCTTGAAAAGAGAAGCATAAAATTAAGTGTTGCCAAGATGAGAATGCTAGACAAAATGTGAAATGAATATATCCGTCATAGGGGTTGGCGTAGCTCCTGTGGCGGACAAAGTTAGAAAGAGTCGTCTTAGATGGTTTGGTCACAATAAATGTCGACCATCTGATGATCCGGTTAGGAACAAATCTGTTTTAGAGTCTACTTATGTTAAGAATAACAGAGGTAGACGTAGAAAGACTTATGCATATTGCATAAAAACTGATCTAAATTTATTAGAACTAAATGAAAATATGACATTCAATAGGACGCAATGGAGAAAAATGATTCATGTAGTTGACCCCACTTAGTGGGATAAAGGCTTGTTGTTGTTGTGTATTTACATGCATACCACCCAATTTCTATGCATTTACATATCTAGCACCTAAACTTTACACTCGTATGATCCATATCACATAAAAATATCACTTTTAACTTAAAAAAGTGAAGTACACCTTTTTTTATCTATAGGTAAGATGTCATATATATATATATATATATATATATATATATATATATATATATATATATATATATNTAAATGTTCTGCTATTTCATTCCAACTTTAACAGCAAATACAATTCAATATTCCTGTATTTATCTGAAAATCAAAATCATCCCATTTCATACCATTTAAGCACATGAAGATTTACATACATTGCACTCAATTCTTCTGTATTTACATATCTAACACCTAAACTTCAATTTTTTTACATGCATACCACCCTTCCAATGCATGAAAAGGTGTATTTCATTATATTAAATATTTGGTTGGTATATATGTAAAAAAATAAAGTTTAGGTGTTGGATGTGTAAATATTTTAATGATTGCCATAATTGCTGCAGGGTCGGGAGAAGTTAGGAGAGAGACCGCTTTTTGTTCTTGTGAACGGAGCCTGCTTGACCTGAATCAACTACGGTATGCTAATTCATACACAGCTTCTCACATATCCTCACTGATTTTGATGAAGTGTTCGATTCTCTAATTTTTGTTCCTTGTTGTATGATTATCATTCCCCGTGTGCATTCCAGATCTAATTATTATTATTATTATATGCATAACTTTATTTCATTTTATTTTTTTAAAGCTAGTTCTTATTATTTTCACTTTGGAAAGCTTTTCATTTAAGAGTTGAATATAAAGGATTCATCCATTTATGATTTAGGAAGTTTTACATACATGCCACTCAATTCTTATGCAATTGCATACCTAACGCCTTGCTAGGGGTTTAAACGAACAGAGCTTGTGTTCGTGTTCGGTTCGTTTGAAATTTAGTTTGTTTTAAATAAGATTGTGTTTGAAGTTGTTCTTGCTGCTCGCGAACGACGAGCCAGTTTGACATCCCTAATATGAATGTATAAATAATATATTATATTAATTATATAATTTATATTATATAAATATATAATATTTATTAGTATATTATTAATATAGTATATTAATTTATTATATATTATAATTTATAAAATTTAAAATTTTTTTAAAATATCATAATTTTTTTATATATAATTATTTAAAATTATTTTAAATTTCTAACAATAACGAGTCGAACACGAACGAATGCATCACTGTTCATGTTTGGTTCGTTTAACTATCGTTTAACTAACCGAACGAAAAAAATTTGTTCTCGTTCGTCTCGTTTACTTATCGAACAAATCAAATACGAACTCATTGACGAACCGAACAGGAACTGTTCGCGAACAACGAGCTTTTTTTTGACAGACCTACACCTTACCTATGCATGAATTTCACTTTTTAAAAGATAAAAATACTGGTATTTTTGATGTGGAATGAAATATTTGGGTGGTATAAATGTAAAAAAAATTATAATTTAGGTGTTAGATATGTAGATAAATAAGAATTGGGTGGTATGTAATCAACTTTTAGAATCATTTCATCTCTACCCCTATAAAAGGAATGATCGACGGTCATTATGTAATTAACTTTGTTGCCCAAATTCTAAAATTTTTCATACATATTTGCAAATACCTAATAGCCATCTAACATCTAATTATAACTATTAACAAAAATATGGGGCATTTGCATGCATAGCTCCCAATTATTATGTATTTACATATTTAACACCTAAACTTTAATTTTTTTACTTTTATAGCATCCAAAACTTTTATATCACATCAAATATACTGCCATTTCAACTTAAAAGTAAAATGTTCATTTTCATGCATAGAAAAGATGATATTTTATGTAAAAATTGAATTTTAGGTGTTGTATATTTGTAAATACATAAGAATAGGGGTGTAAGTGAGCCGAACACGAGTCAGCCCAGGCCTAGCTCGTGTTTGGCTCATAAAGTATTGGATGTTATATCACATCAAATATTCCACCATTTCAACTTAAAAAGTAAAATGTACCTTCTTGTACATTTTTATTTCGAGCTCATAAAGTATTCGTGTTCGGCTCATTTGCTTAGTGAGCCGAACATGAGCCGTTCACAAACAAAGAGTTGTTTTGACAACCTTAATCTTGTAGTCATAAGATGTTAATGATTGGGACAAGATTTAAAACATCATCTGAATCTAATTTAATAATTTTTATTTTATTTTCTTTATTAATGCTTTTAATTGATTATAAATCGTTGTGGTCTTGTATTCAATTAAATCTTTTAAAAATACTACTCATCAAAGATATATATATATATATAATTGATTGATAGTATTTTGAGCCAAAACGAGTCGAACACGAACGAACAAATATTTGTTTGTGTTGTTCATGTTTTACTTGTTAACTTAACGAACAAGCCAAATAAGAGCTTCTTAACGAGCTGAACACAAGCTGTTCGCGAACAACAAGCCGTTTTGACAGCCCTACATAAGAATTGAGTAGTATGTATATAAAGCTTTCAAAAAACATCTTTTGGACTTGAACATACATACATGCCGAGCAATTCTTGTGTTCTGTCTCGTCTTCACGCTTAAACTTTCATATTAACATATAACACTCAAAATTGTAACACCAAATAAAAGTAGAGGTATTTAGATACATAGCCCACAATTCTTATGTATTTACATATCTCACACCTAAACTTTCATATTTACACATATAGCACTCAAATCCTAAATATCCCAAAATTAGCACTATTATCACTTTCTAAGTGTGAAATATATGTTTTCATACACAAAGATTAAAGCATCACAGTGATATATGTGTATAAATATGAAATTTTAAGTGTGAGAATTATATAAATTTTTTAATAAAATATCATTATTATTAACTAATTAAAAGCCAACATGCATTGATTTATGACACAAAAGCATTATAAGTACAAATATTGAATTTTCAGTGCTAGATATGTAAATTAATAAGAACTGTATGTTATGTCTGTAAGACTCGTCTTAACTAAACATTCAATTTCAATATTCGGAGCCATTTTTCTTCCTTAATCATACAGCAACAGCACAGTTGGAGACAGAGAGACGATCAGTGAGCTTAAAAATCCAATTTGACTTCCTCAAAATTAGTCCTTTTCACCTTTTTTTCTTATTTGACCAACTCTGGTGATTTAAGGTGTTTATAAATGCATGTTGGGCTTGATGAAAAAAATGATTCTTTATATATATATACATACATACATGCATATAATTCTTATATATATATACATACATACATACATATGATTCTTACATTTCCCAAAAAAAATGCAATTTTTACCAACTTCTTGAACGTCAAATAGATGATTTTTTTTTTTTTTCGACAAGTTTTATGTTGGCTGTCGACTAACTAATGCAACCCTCCACTTTTCACATTCGGGCTTGGGACCGGCAACGTCAATGTTCAAATTTTAACATCGCCCTAACGTAGTGGGATTAAGGCTTTGTTGATGTTGTTGTTATTGTTATTAAGCGTCAAATGCACTTTTTTTTATAAGTATGCTTCTAGCACCTAAATGTTACAAATATAACCCTAATACCCATCAACTCATGTCAACTGGTGCGACTGTGACTCGCGGTAAAGGCAACAGCCGGCGAAGCATCACCGCCGTTGCTTTCCCGCCCGTTCCAATCAGAACCGCACGATATGATTGCAATTTTCTAATTTATCAGCAAAAAAAAAAAAAATGTAAGAAAATATTTTAAGAGAAAGGGGGTGTTAGGGTTATGGATGAAATTTTGGAATCTTTAAGATGGTGACAAATGGCATAAATTGGTCTTTTGAAAACTGTTGAATTCTGACCGTTGACTAACTCGCGCCCCTCGCACTTTTCTTACTTCTTCCACGTTTTCTTCCCACCGGCAGCCGTCTCTGTCTCTCTCTCTAATGTGCATTGTTTGCAAATATCACTATTCTGATGGATCTTTTTGTAAATTAACAGGAGGCATACACATGCATTTAAATAAGTTACACCTAAAATTTAAGTTTAACATATATCATTTTGGAAAAAAAATATTACATCAGGTTTCTGCACGTAGAGTTACCTGCAGAGTCCAATAAAATCACGCCACACACTTGAATGTAAGAAAAAAAAATAGGTTTGATAACACAGAGAATATTCTCCCGTGTAATTCATGTGTTATTGTGTGTTATTCATGTGTTATTGTATCCTGGGAATATTTTTGGTTTTATAATAACACAATAACACTTGAATAACATACAATAACACCTGAATAACACGGAGAAATATTCCCCTGTGTTGCCTGTGTTACCAAGAATATTCCCCTGTGGTGTGATTTCATTGGACTCTGCACGTAACTCTACGTGCGGAGTCCTGATATAATTTTTTTTCATCATTTTGATGGTATAAATGTAAATAAAAGGAATTTAGAAGTTAGATATCTAAATAAATAAAATCAAGTGGTATGTATTTAAACTGAACTTAAGAAAGAATTTGTGATGTGATCTAAGTGATTTTGGGGTATAAATGTAAGAAATAGTTTATGTTATATATGTGAAATACATAAAATTGAGTTGTATATATATGTAAATGCTGCAAGGTTCTTTGAACTGGTTCGCCAGTTCAGATGTTGAATCGTCAGATCAGTTGGTCGAACATCTGCTTGTCAGTTGTAAGTCCACTTTGATCTAGGGCTCGATTCCCCTCGATTCTTATTCGCATGAGGAATGATCAGAGCTCGTATAATAGCCTTCGGTCATTCCTTTAAATTATATATATACATATGTGTGCGTAACTAATGACCTGTTGGTTGGTAGCTTCGACGTAAGTCCCTTCTATCCCAGGTTCAAATTCATCTGGGTTGAATTAGCACATATGCGGTGAACATATATACATGTTAACTTCCATCTTTTATATATATATATATATATAT
>JXCR01141652.1:39711-49728 GCA_002079205.1 Phalaenopsis hybrid cultivar
AGTTTATTTGATCGAGTCTCACTCTCAATTCTTGTGTTCATCCTTCGGGATAGATACATGATTTGAGATAAAGTGCTCTTTCATCTAAACTATGAAAATTATGGGGTCAGTTTGACTTCATCTTTTTCAAAATTAATTTTTTTAAAACGTCCTTCCGAAGCGGGCAACGGGATTTCAATTCCGATGACCGACAACTTCTTACGGGCAAACCCCACACCAAAAATAGTGCCGACAAGACCTTAGGTTACTAAAGAGGAAAAACTAAACCTCAACCAAAAGTGAGGTCAACAACCTACTACATTTCAAAGATATATGATGGCTATTTTTGTGATTTAATTGAAAAAGGGACTGAAGTTCTTATGGATGAATTTTCAGTGTTTGGAACTTCATTTGAATCATGTTTAAAACATTACAAAAAGTTCTTAAGTGTTGTGAAGAAACAAACTTAGTCCTTAATTGGGAAAAATGTCAATTTATGATAGTAGGAGGAAGAGTTTTGGGACATGAAATTTTAGAAAATGGTATGAAAGTAGACCATGTAAAGAATCAAGTGATCACTAATTTACCTTACCCAAAAATTGTGAAGGAAATTAGGAGTTTTTAAAGACATGTTGGCTTCTACATGCGGTATATTAAAGATTTTTCAAAAATTGCTAAGCCTTTATGCTATTTACTTGAAAAAGATGTAATTTTTAATTTTGATGAAGAGTGTCTAAAAGCATTTGATTGTTGAAACACCAAAATAATATACTTTTTTAAGTACCTATTTTATGCTTATTCATGGTGATATTGCACTTTAAAGAAAAACGTTTTTGTATTTTTGTTGCAGGTATATCATTTTTAGGCATTTAGAGGAAAAATGGAAAATAGGACAAAATTTGCAGCCAAAACAGCGAATTTTAGGATTTTAGCACATGATGCGCTAGATCGATGTATGATATGGCAAAATCCAGAGAACTAGCACATGATGCGCCTGGGAGGACTTTTTGAAATTAAAGTGGTTTGAGATAAATTTTTGCAAGAATTTCAAAAGGAAACTTGTTCTACACATCTCTTGGAGTAATTCAATGTATCAAGACACTTTGGAAGGTTCTTTTATGAAGGGATATAACTCTTGGATCAAATGACACATCTTTTGAATTCAAAAAAGTTAACTTTTGGAGAAAATTTTGGAGGGAATTTTAAAATATTTTCCAAAAGAGGAAGTCCAAAATAAAAGAAGAAGACTTGAAGGAGGCTTTGGTGTGTGGCGTGAGAGAGAAGAAAGGGGGACATGAATTAGAGATGGAGAGAAGAGGAGATTTTCTTCTAGGGTTGTAAGAGGAGAGAGAAAGTGAGAGATTTCTTCTTCATTATACTTCTAAGAGAGAATTGGAAGTGATTGTAAAGAGAGAAAGGGTTGGAGAGAACTTCTAGGGATTTTCTTGGGAAGGATTGTGAGATAAGTTGTATTTTTATTTCTTTTTTTTCGTAAACTTATTTTTATATAAGAAATCCATGTTTTATCATATCTTTCTCATGAATTTTGAGTAGTCTTCTACATCCTTCTCCCTACATTGAGATATGGTTTTGTGAAGAATAGATTTTATTTTCCACAGTTTGAAATGATAATAATTTGTGATGATTTTAACTTTGATCTTCATTTACTTTTCAATCTGGCCAATTGAAATGATAAAACTTGTTGAGAGACATATACTATTAAATGAGATATGATTTCTATGACATAGGGAGAATCACATTTGATTTAATGGACGAGTATGTCATCCATGGGATTGAGTGCAAATAAATAGGAAAATTTACTTTGTAGGAAGCAGAATTGGAGATTTTAAGGTGACAGATTAAAATCTTTGATTTGGTCCACTTGACTGGAAATTAATGTGATATTGTTAGCCCTCACAGGAGGGAGTAGTGGGAGCTCTAGGTGGCAGTTGGTATCTTCCCAGCCTAACCACGGAATTAGGGACCAAACTCTGGATTAATCAATGTTCTTTATAGCACTCGGAGGAGGGTAAAGAATAAGATTGCTCATTTTTGGCACAAAACAGTTTTTATATATTTTTTCAAATGATTTTAATTTCTTCACAACCCATATACTCATTGTAAAGGGGAAGGATGCTTTCTTAAATCTAAACTTTCCGTCATAACAAAAACTGTATTTAATTTTCGTAATTTTACTTTTGAAAGTTTAGTATTTAGTTTAGTCTAACTTCTGTAGTTTTACATCTGCATTTTAATTAGTATCCACTTGATTAGTTAATTTTTAAACTTTGTTCTTTACATTTACTTTTGTTTTTATTTTTTTTTATAAAATAATTTTCATAATTTACTTTAGGATTTTCCAACTTCCCTGTAGGATCAATATCTAGGACTCCATTAGGGCCCATTATTACTTAAGCAATACATATACTTGCATTGATTTTAAAGGGGATTTGGCAGTTTAAAAAAGTTTTAAAAGATAAATCATTTTTATAAAAAGTATTTTTATTGGAATTATATTGCATATTTATTATATATTTGTAATGTGTAATTTTGTAATATTGAAAAATATTTATAAAATTTTCACACTAAATCTGCCCGCATCAAGTTTTTGGCACCGTTGCCGGGAAAGTAATAGAAAATATTAGTATTTTATTTGCTTTTATTTAAAAAAAAATAAAAAATACATATATAAAAAAGGAGTTTGCAGTTTAATTTGAACATTTTCTTATGTAAGTGTATTTTCTTGTTTTTATTTATTTGCATTATCTTGTTTATGTGTATTGAAAGATCTAAAAAGTACCTTATGATTCTAAGTTAGAAAGAACCGTTAGAAAAATTTAAAAACAACTAGATGAGAAAGTTCAGTTTAGCAAAATGGCTTGCAATTTAAATAATGCTTGAAATGAAAATTAACATCACTAGAGACCTTTAAGAGATTATGTTAATCCTACAACAGATGAAATTCATTTGAGTATTCAAAACCCTGCTGTAGCTACCAATTAATTTGAGCTTAAACCTGCTATTATTAAAATGGAACAAAATAATTAGTTTGGTGGAACACCAACTGAAGATCTTAATTTACACTTTGCTAGTTTTCTAGAATTATCTACTACATTTAAAGATGATGGAGAGTCAAATGATGTCGGCAGAATTAGACTTTTTCTTTTTTTACTATGGAATAAAGTTAAGATGTGGTTAAACTCATTAGCACCTAGATCTATCAAAACATGGGGAGATTTATCACAACAATTCTTATCTAAATATTTCCCACCTTCAAAAACTGCTAAGCTCATAAATGATATCACATCTTTTTGTCAGTTTGAAGGGGAACCAATTTATGAAGCCTGGGAAAGCTTTAAAGATCCCCTTAAAAAGTGTCAACTCCATGCTTTGCCAGATTGGTTAATAATTCAAACTATTTATAATGGGTTGATCGGATCTCTTAAATAGATAATTGATGCTACTGTTGGTGGGTCATTAATGTTAAGATCATTCGATGAAGCATTTTTATTAATTGAAGAGATGACAACTAATAATTTTCAATTGCCCTCTGAAATGGTAAATAAAAAAAGAGTAGCTGTTATTCATGATTATGATGCTATATCTATTTTAGTCGCCCAAATAGTTGATATAACAAAGAAGACAAATCAATGTGGAATGAATTTTCTCAGATAACACCTGTTCTTGAGGAAAATTTTTTGGGACAAATGATAGAATCTCAATCTTCTTATGAGACTTTAAATGTAATAAACAATTGTTCTAATAACCCTTATGCCAATTATTATATCCCTGGTTGGAAGAATCATCCAAAATTTAGTTGGAGTTACAATATTCTAATGCTGCAAATTCACAATGTGGAAACAACACTGCTGCGAACCCATTAGGAAACTCCAACAATCAATGGAATCAAGCTTATAAAACTTATTACCCCCAGGTTTTAATAATTTATAGAGTAAGGAGAAAATCTATTAATGGAGGAATTTATATTATGAATGGCTAGTCAATTACAAAGTCAAGGAGCTGCTTTCAGAAACTTGGAAAATCAATTGGGATGTATTGCTACTGCACTTAGCAATAGACCTCAAGGAACATTGCCTAGTAATGTTGAAGTGAATCCTAAAGACCAGAATAAAGAGGAAATTAAAGCTATCAACTGAGAAGTTGAAAAGAATTAGAAAACAGAGTTCAGCAAGAATTTGAAGTTGAAAAAGATGCGGTGGAAAATGAAAAATCTCCTGAAGATTTTCATTTTGAAGTAGAAAATCTTATTAAACCATTGAAAGTCATTGTAGAAAGACCACTACCTCCATTTTGTCAAAGATTGAAGCAGAAACATAGAGATAATCAATTTTCAAAATTTCTAGAAATTTTGAGAAAATTAAGTATAAACATTCCATTTGTTGAGGCTTTGGAACAAATGTCAAGCTATGTGAAGTTTATGAAGGACATACTTAATAAGAAATGGAAGTTTGTAGATAATGAGACTGTTGCACTAAGAGAAGAGTGTAGCGCTATAATTCAAAAAAGCTTCCTCAAAAACTTAAAGATCCTAGAAGTTTTACAATTCCTTGTGCTATTGGCAAATGATTTTATGGAAAAGTTTTATGTGATTTAGGAGCCAATATTAATCTTATGTTTTTATCAATTTTCAGAAGGTTGGGCTTAGGAGATTTTTTACCTACAACTGTAACTCTTCAGTTAGCTCATTGTTGATTACCTATCCTAGTGGAGTTATGGAAGATGTTTTGGTAAAAGTTGATAAATTTATTTTTCCTGTAGACTTTTCTGTATTATATATGGAGTAAGATATCGAGATTCTTATCATTTTAGGAAGACCATTCCTAGCCACTGGAAGAGCTTTGATAGATGTGCAGAAAGGAGAACTAATTATGAGTGTTAGTGATCAAGAGGTCATATTTAATATTACAAAATCAATGAGATGCCCTGCAAAAAAGCAAGAGATTGCATGCTTCAAAATGGATATTAATGAATATTTAAGCCATGAATATTTTAAGAAAACTTTTGAAAGAGAATTTTAAAAGGAATATATTGATTATCAAGATGAGGATAAAATTCAAGATAAATCTATGGAAGTGAGTAAAGAGGATATGTATTATGTTCAGGAAAGATTTAAAATGTTATATCTTATAGAAGGTAACAAGAATTTGATTCCATCTATTGAGAAACCTCCTGAACAATAACTAAAAACACTTCCTTTACATTTGAAGTATGCATTTTTATGAGATTTATCTACATTACTTGTTATAGTATCCTCAGAATTAACTGATACGCAAGAAAAACAGTTGTTGGAAACTTTAAAATGATATAAGAAAGTCTTTGGATGTACATTACCTGATATTAAAGAAATCAACCCTTCAGTTTATATGCATAGAATTTTATTAGATGATCAACATAAACCAAGAGCTGATCCTTAAATGAGATTAAATCCTATGATGAAAGAAGTTGTAAAGAAAGAAATTTTAAGAATATCATATTTCACAATGTGCTTAGGTTAATCCAATTCACTATGTTCAAAAGAAAGGAGGTGTGACTGTAGTGACAAATGAGCATAATAAATTAATATCAATAAAACAAGTCACTGGTTGGTAAATTTGTATAGATTATAAAAAATAAAATTCTTCTACCAGAAAGAACCATTTTCTTTTACCCTTTTTGGACCAGATGTTGGATAGATTAGCTGACATAAATATTTTTGTTGTCTAGATGGATATACCGGTTATCCTTAAATACCTATTGCTCCAGAGGATCAAGATAAAACAACATTTACTATTCCTTAGCGAACTTTTTCTTTTGGCAAATGTCTTTTGGATTATGTAATGCACATACAATATTTCAATGATGTATGATGTCAATTTTTAATGATTTTAAAAAAGGATTGAAGTCTTTATGAACGATTTTTTTGTATTTGGAACTTCATTCAAAATATGTCTAAATCATTTAGAAAAAGTTTTGGAATGTTGTGAAAAGACTAATCTTGGATTGAACTGGGAAAAATGTCAATTTATGGTTGTAGGAGGATCCGTCCTTGAGCATAAAATTTCAGAAAAAGGCATGAAAATAGATCCTGTAAAATATAGGCTATATCAAATCGACCTCCACCTACCACAGTAAGAGGAGTTAGGAGCTTTTTAGGACATGTTGGATTTTACATGAGATACATTAAAGATTTTTCAAAAATTACTAAACCTTTATGCCAACTTCTGGAAAAAAGATACAAAATTTGACTTTAATCAAGATTGTCTTAAAGCCTTTGAAACTTTAAAGGAAAAACTGATCACTTCTTCTATAATTGTTTCACCTGATTAGGAGAAAACTTTTGAATTAATGTGTGATGCTAGTGATTATGCAATTGGAGCTATTTTAGGGCATATATATGATAAGATTTTTAAAGTTATATAATATGCTAGTAAGGCTCTTAATGATGCTCAAATTAATTACTCTACCACTGAAAGAGCGTTATTAGCTATTATGTATGTTTTTGATAAGTTTAGATCATATCTGATTGGAGCTAAATGTGTTGTGCATACTGACCATTCGATTATTAAATATTTGATGCAAAGGAAGGAGGCTAAACCAAGATTAATTAGATAGGTACTTCTGATGCAAGAGTTTGATTTTGTAGTTATCAATAGGAAGGAGATTGATAATCAAATTGTTAATCATTTGTCTAGACTAGAACAAGAAGAAATACTTGATTTAGAAAAAGAGATTAATGAAACTTTTCCCGACGAATGACTTTATGTTGTAAAAGGATGGGAAATACCTTGGTATGTTGATACTATAAATTATATTGTTAGTGGTATTTTATCATATGGATTAACAAAACAACAAGAAAAGAAATTCATTCATGCCACAAGATTTTTTTTGGGATGATCCTTATTTATATGAGCAATGTAAAGATTTAATGATAAGATGATGTGCGCCTTATAGAGAAATTTAGGAAATTATTCACAAATGTCATGGTTCTAAATTTAGAGGACATGTTTTGGGAATGATAGAGCTGTTCATAAAATTTTACAATCTGGATTTTATTGGCCTACTCTGTTTAGAGATGTAAAAATATATATATCAAAACATGTGATTGGTGTCAGAGAGTAGATAAAATTTCAAGAAGAAATGGAATGTCTCTAACTTTTAATTTGGAAATTAAAATTTTTGATGCATGGGGATTGGATTTTATGTGACCATTGAAAACCTCATTCAAAAATATATACATATTGATTACAGTGGATTTCGTTTCAAAATGAGTTGAAGCAATTGCTTTACCTCGATTTGATGCTCGAAGGGTTTCAAAATTTTTAATTAAAAATGTTTTTACAAGATATGGAATGCCAAGAGTAATCATTGCCGATGAAGGATCTCATTTTAGGAATGTAACAATTGTAAGATCGGTGGAGAAATATAATATAATGCATAAAATTGCTACTGCTTATCATCCCCATACTAGTGATTTAGCAGAAGTATCTAATCGTGAAATTAAGAGAATTTTGTAAAAGAGAGTTAATTCTAGTAAAATGGATTGGTCTACTAGATTGGATACTGCATTATGGGCATACAGGACTGCCTATAATACACCGATAGAAATGTCTCCTTATAGATTAATTTTTGCAAAGACTTGTCACTTGCCAGTTGAATTTGAGCCTAAGTCTTATTGGCTGATAAAAAATTCAATTTCAATTTAAAAGAAGCTGGTGAGAAAAGATTATAGCAATCGAAGGAACTTGGGGAAATTAGAAATGAATCTTATGATAATGTAATGATTTATAAGGAAAAGATGAAAGAATGGCATGATCGGAAGATAATAAAAATAGAATTTGAACCTTGACAAGAAGTTTTATTATATAATATAAGATTAAAATTATTTCCTGAAAAATTGAAGTCTAGCTGGATAAGGCCATTCAGAGTTATAAAAGTTTATCACTATGGGGCAGTTAATATTGCAGACTCCAAGACTAGAAGAATATTTAAAGTGAATGGGCACATATTGAAATCATATTTGATAGTCAAAGACCAGCTTTTAAAGAGACTGTAATGTTGGGTCACCCAGAATAAGACTGTGAATGTTGAGTTGACGACATTAAACCAAGCGCTTTATTGGAAGCAACCCATATGTATCGTTGTTTAGTTTTCTTTAGATTATTTTGTTTGAAATACTTTACATATATTTATGTCTATGTCTTTATGTAGTCCATGCATTTGATAAAATATTTAGAAACATCTTTATTTGCCTATTTTATGGGAAAATTGAGAATTTATTGGAACTGACGCATGATGCATCGCGGGTCCAAAAATGTTTAAAACATGTCAAATGGTGGTTTTTGGCCATTTTTTGAGGTTTATTCTCCATATAACTCCTAGAAACTGACTTCAAACCATATTTTAGAGGGGAAAATGAAGGAAAAGTAGCCATTTTTTAAATCCTATGGCTTCCCACTCTAAAAAGTTTGCTAGATTTAGAATTTTCAATCGGATAAAGTTTGTCAGTTTTATGAATTGAGGATTCAACACACTGAATACTCGAGTGGGAAAAACTGTTATGCAGAGGTGTTGGTAAGTGCTTGGCTACAATACTATTGCTGTTGTTATTCCTGTAGTAAAAGAATCTTATCCAAATCTTCATGGGATCAACCAAGGAATGATTTACGTGTGAGGCAAGTTTGTACAATTCACATCTTCAAGAATAAACGAGATGTTTATGATTGAAATGTATCTATCAATCATTATACAAACTTTTCCCCTACAAGAGAGAATATGAATGAACTTTATCACTACTTTACAGATGAAGATGCGAATTGGGAGACCAGAAATGATGGAAATGTAAGCTTTCCTTTATCATTTTTAAGTACAGTTTCAAAAGTGTGACACTTCTTCATTTCATCAAAATTACTGCCTACTATGAAAATTAGTAAGGTAACAAAGGAGAGTGTTATTTTAAATTATTTCAATCAAACTAGAAAGTCTATCGATGTTGGAGCTATTATTGTGAAATTGGTTTTGGGTTTGATTGTGAATGGATCTGCAACTAAACTTGGACAACCATCCACTATTTCCTACTATGCAGTCAATCGTAAGTACCTTATGAAATTTGGGAAAAAGTTTTACTTCCTTGGAAGCCGATGAATCTAAAGTCTATTACAACAGTATTGGAATGGGAGATGAAAATGATATGAATCTACTGATGGATCAAGGATCTCAGAATTCATCACTTGTTCAGCCCTACTGCAACTCGAGTGCACTTTCAAAGAGGATCAAGTAGATAGAAAAAGAGGTGCAGAATCATATGCATGTGATTGAAAATTTTACTAAAATGTTGGATCATATGGATTGGAGACTAAAGGAACATTTTGAACATGCATGGCGTATTAAAGATGGATTGATATTTATGTTCAAGAAACATGCTTGGATTGAAGAGGAAATTTTAACTGATGAATTTCCATATTGACCCTTCTACAACCTGTATGTGCACTACCAATCTATGGGAGATATCCAAGAGGACAATAGTAAAGAAGTTTTTTTATCTTAATTTATGCACGAAATATTTTGTTTAATACTATTTCTTTTAGTTTGTTAAGATGGAACGCATTTCCTTTCTAATGAACACTATCTATTTTTATGTTTTGAATTTTCATGTTTAGATTTCAGTGTTACGATGTTGGTTTGCTTAAGAACACAAAATTTGATGTTTGTTGGATTAAAAAGTGTTAGTTTTAAATAGCATAGATTTTATATATAAATGTGACTTTTGTGTTTTTTGTTAAAGTTTTGTGTTAGTGTGATGTTTATATATGCTTAGAAAGGTTTATTTAAGTCAAATAGACGTTTACTAGAATTAACTCTCTTTTACATTGTATCAGAATTTTAAATTCATATAGAAAAGTTTAAGTCTAACAGTATCGTTTGAGACTCTGTCATTTTTAAAAGTAGCACACAGTTCTAAAAAACTAGCGAGGTGTAAGTTCAGATCNTACAGGCATACAGGTTTGCTTTACATTTTACAGTACTTAATTTTTCTGCTTC
>JXCR01141654.1:3824-35128 GCA_002079205.1 Phalaenopsis hybrid cultivar
TTTTTTTTTTTTTTTGAACTTGTCTCGAGAGTTTAGGATTGAGTGAAGGAAGGAATATGGAAAGAGAATATAACTTGCTTGAGTTCCTCCAACTAAACTCCCCAATACTTGTGAAACTCTTTCGAAGATATTTTCTGAGTCAAAAGAAGTAAAATGCATACCTTTTATGTTTGTCCATGGGAAGTATCTTGTAACTTTCAATTGAAATGAATAAAATTATCTTTTTGTTCTTGTTGTGGTTTGTTTCTTTATTCTTTGATTTTTTATCATCATTTGACGAAAAGGCCGTCCAATGCATCTTTGAATTTTGAAAATCAACCAGTCACTCGGCTAATTCGGTCGAGTTTCCCGAGTATTGGGAAGACCTGTGAGTCATTCATATTGGTGACAACATCCCCTTTTATTATTTATACATAAGAATTTCCTCCAAGGAAATTTTTTTTTCAAATTGCCCCCGTTTCAAGTCTTGAGGAGCTCTTTTCCGACGTACGTCTTGAGTTGGTAAGCTCACGGGGAAACTCTTCGACTGATCATGTATGGTTCACTCCATGTCTGGTCTAACTTGCCAATGAATTACCCTCGGGTAGCTGGGTCGGCTTTCTTCATGACTAAGTCTTTGGGGCAAATACCTTTTCTTGAACATATCTCTTCATTCTCTCGAACATACCTATCGAAGCATCGATTTTGTTCGTGCCATGAGGTCAAGTGCCAATATTGCCCCTTTGATTTTAGCTTGCTGCATTCAGTGAGATCCTCCTCGGGGAATGAAGAGTTTGTGACCACCCTCTGGCTGTGATGATCGTAGTCGACTAGTAGCACTGCCTCCATTTCATGTATTAGCATGAATGGATTTTGGTTGGTTGCTGATGATGGAGTTGTCTGGATCACCCATAGCATTGACGTAATTAATCTGCACAGTTTCTCTTAGCTCCCTCGACCTTCTTTCTTAGTAGATTCAAGATAAATTTTTTAGCCGCCTCGGCCTCCTTGTTCACCCTAGGGTAATGGACCGAAGCAAACTTCAGGTTAATCCATTGTTTCGTGCAGAAGTCCTTCACTCGCTGGTCTGCAAACTGAGTTTCATTGTCAGTGATGATGATGAGCAGTAGCCCATATGTGCAGATCAAATCAGACTATATGAAATTCTGCATTGCCTCTGCTTTGATTCAAGCGAGTGATTTTGCTTCAACCCATTTTGAAAAACAACCGACGACCACCAAGAGGAATTTCCTATGGTCATTTCAACAGAGAAAAATGCTCGAGAATGTCTAGTCCCCACATGTCGAACGACTGATTACTGACGATCGGTTGTAGGTTCCGCGTTGGCTGATGATGTATAGGCGCGTATTTCTAACACTATTTACATCATCTTGAGAATTTTTGTCATCTCTTAGGAGTGTCAGACAAAAGTACCTTTGTTGTTGTGCACGGTAGGCCGCTCTTCGGAATGTACCTCCCGAAGCACATCTTGAATTTCATCTTGTTTCAAGCATCTTATTCAAGTTACACACTCATTTTATCAAATAGGTAACAGTGTAACTGCAAATCCAAACTATTTATACTTCACTCATTTTCTCATGTCTACACTTCGCCTTTTGTCTCAATCTCTTTCCTTTTTTCCCCTTACGCTCTAACCCTCGAGCTCTGTCTACAAAATAACAATTTGGGATTCAAGAACTTCATAAAAAACACCATCATGTTAACTTAAAAAAAAAATGTAAAATGCATAAATAAAATGACAAAAATGTAAAAAACTGAAGTATAAAGGTTATAGATGTAGATACATAGGAATTGAGTGATATGTTTGCAAATCTCCCAAAAATCTAATCATAAAGAACATAAACATAAATTGAATATAATATTGTTTCATTTTACGACCAGTATCTCTATTTCACTCACCACCTTGCCTTCATTTAAAATAATATCTCGGAAGCAGGCCCAAACGTCAGCATCTGTTTAATTCGCTCTGCTTGCTTTTTCCATCAGATGGTTTTTTGCATTTTATTCCTTTTGCTTCCTTTTGCAATTTTAAATTTTGCAATGACTGTACAACTTTGATTTCTAATCGACCTTTTCTTCTCCGACCTGTAAGGAAAATTATAATTACATTAATTTTTATTGGTAAATTTAAATATTAAAAAATTATAAATCATGCATAAGATATTAAACAAAAATGTATTTAGTTGAGGCATGAATGTAAATATATAATAATTGTGTGATATCTATGTAAATGTCCCAAAACATTTAATGATGCCATCCACTAGTGGCTTATGAGAATAAAATCTCATTTCTTTTTTAAAGTAAAAGCAGCCAATCTTTCAACCCTTTTTAGGGTGAAGACGCCATAATTCCTTGTTTAGTAGACTAATTATGACTTCATGTGGTCCTGGGTAGGATTGTAAATTTTACAAAGTATTATTACTTGTTTGCTTATAAGTCGGCTCAGTTTGAATGAATCAGTTTACAAATTTACCAAATTTATTGCAATCATAGAAATACATAAATATGTGCAATTGAATAGACTGTTTTGTCTTTATAATATAAAATTATTTAATTTGATTTAGACAATTTTAGCATATAGTGTAAGGAGACAAGTTTAATAGGGCCTTAGCCATTCCATCCAAGCTGTTACGTTGTTAATATGTTCCATTTATCACATGACTTTTCCTTATCAGTTCACCGTCTTCCTACTCTTGTGCATAGTTATTATTATTATTATTACTACTATTATTACATTAATTTATGAACAACATTGATGAAAATTTATATAAAAATATTCTAACTTAGATTTTATTTTAATAATTATTGTTGAATTCTTTTGGGACGCGTGATCTGTATTGCTCATGAGTTCACACAGTTTATGAGAGATCTTGTGAAGAGGTACAAGAGAGCCAATGATTTTCTAAGTGTTTGTGTATTTCAAAATGTTTGTCTTTGATACGCCAACAATAAATTTTCATCATCCGGCACGAATCTCGATGCAGTTTTTTGAACAAGAAACATTCAAACTTTGATCAANCCGCCTGTGGGACAAGGGGCATCTGTAATCATCATCTTATAGTGGATTTTTACAACTGGGCCAGACCCAGTGTTTTTTCCCTTTTTACGGATTTTCCACGTAAAAAATTCTGGTGTTATTACAGCTTGATTCATTTTCATCTGAGTGTGTGCTGAATTTTCGTGCAACGCTAAGACGATAATCCATTACTCTACCGCCCCGAATTTTCTAGCACGCATCAGTCTTGTTATTGATGGTGGCGAGGAAGAAGATAAAAGAGCACACGAGAGTCATTATACAACTATAAATAATTAGCAAGTGCAATATTATAGGTTTTGTTGTATGGAGCTTATTCAGACATTTTATTGATAACATCCTAATGTTATGCGGTCAGTAAATAGTCATGGACAATGATATGATGGAGTTTTCCTTCATGGTTATTCTGTAAATTTGATCACGTAGCTTGATGGACACGAGCAAGCTTGATCGGAGAGCTTGTTGGGTGTGGGTGAGCTTAATAGAAGAGTTCGAGGAGCATGGGGAATTTGGTCAAAGAAGCTCTCATAAATAACAAGTATCAGGGAGTTTAGTTGTAGGAACTCGAGCAAACGCTAAAACTCTCGAGAGAGAGGAGAACGCCAAGTTCTTCTTAGGGGCGAGCCTGATAACCATTATCTCCATGCTTTTAAAAATAATTCTACTTTCTGAATTTCTTATATTATTGGAAACCTTGCTTTATAACTTTATTAGCTAGTGATGACTTTCCCTTAAAAAAAGACAGACATAAAAATAGCATTTATCAAAGTTGTTTAAAGTCTGTTGAGTCGATTATAGCTTTCGCCAAGCCAGATTGGCAGACCTATTTATAAAACTTTTGATATATTGCAGCTTATATATATATATAGAGAGAGAGAGAGAGAGAGAGAGAGAGAGAGAGAGATTATTATGTAATTTTTCAAATTTATGATTTCCAAAATAGAAGTAAAAAATAATAATTTTTTCTACACTCAAATTTAGAAAGAGTATAATTTTGTATGTCATTTCCATGACACTAATTCTTTCGTGACTCGATCGGTTTTGATCTTGTTGGCTTTAGTTTGGACAATACACTCACTTTGATAAGTGGGTCTCATAGTCTTCTCCTTCAGTGCACTTTTCTACCCTACACCTTTAAAACTCCTTAAGATCAACCCAAACACGTTTTGCTTTGGACGTAGACTTCTTATCCACACATAGAGAGTTGTGTTAAGTGTGTTGTCTTCTTCAAATAATTTCTCCTCATCTTCTCCTCCACTCACACTCACACAGCTTTTTTCTGCAGAAATTCAGCTTTTCTAAGAATCTAAGGATTGCAGAGCTGTAAAGGCATCCTAAACCAGAGAAAGCCAAATGCATAAAAACAAAATAGAAAAACCAAAAATAGTTATTTACATATTCATCCAACCACTTTATTCCTCATGCCTGCAACTGCCAAACCTTCAATTTAATATCTGAAACCAAATAGAATGTTTAAAGGAAGAAGGGAATTATGAATGAAAGGAAAATATAATAATAAAAACGGATGAATAAGGGAAAAAAAAACCATTTTTAAGAACTAAATGCCAGCATGTGAAGTTCTCAGACATAAACCATTCCATTTTTCTTCTGACAGCTATAACTTCAAAGTTCTGAATATGAGAGGCTATTCAGTCATGCAAGTGCTTGTCAAAGGCCCCACTCTTTTTTTTTTCTTACCACCCAATTCTTACATATTTACCTATATAACATCTAAGCTTTATCTTTTTTACATTTATACCTCTCAAATCCTTCATATCACATAAAAAAACCACCTTTATTTTAACTTTTACAAAGTGAAACACACAATTTCATGCATATGTGAGGTGGCATGTTCGAAAATTGAGGCCAAGTTGTTAGATATGCAAATACATAGGAATTAAGTGGTGTGCAGGTAAATCTACCTAAAGTATAGCATGTATAATGATCTAATATCCCTTTCCTCACTTGCATAATATGATTTCTATTTTTTATCATAACTCGACCATTACATGAAAGCTTGTGGGACATGGGAGAAAGACAGGTGGGGCACACATTCCTGGTTTTCATACAATCAAGAAATTCAAATCAAGCTCAAAATCTACCTCTCAACTTTTTCAGAAGCTAAAGTGTTCTTTGACGCAGACTGAAACATACAATGGAAGTAAAGCAGATTGAATCTCAAGACTTTATGAAAAATTTCAAAATTTTAAGAGATTAAATCAGCTCAAAGCTTACTGTTTGTTATTGTCTTTCCATTCACTTTCTCTCCATGCTATCGGAAGTAGAAAATAACGCATGGCTTTCACCAAAATCTACTGTTCTACAAGAACATGTGTGCTTCTTTTTTTGCTTCACAAGACAATAAGATCAGTCCTAAATCATCCTATTTTAATATATCTTTAAGTTAGCTAGAAAGAAAGAAAAAGAAAGGTGCTTTAGCCATGTGGAATACACATGAAGCTATATGCATTTAGCTTGTTAATTACTTTATTATTGATTAAAGTGTTAACATATGTAGTCCTCTTAATGCTTACATGAGGCTATTTTAATCCCAGACTATATAAAGTGCTAAGTTTTCTGAGACTTTTTAAGTTGGAGTCTTAAGTAGTGCTCTATTGAGCCTATTTCAGACCATATTAAAATTGCATGGGGGCTAAATTTAAAATTATCATTTTTATAGATTTTGAGATTAAAATAATCCTCTGCAAAAAAATGGGAAAAGTTTTTAACGCTTTTCTCTTTTATTATTTCTGTGCTCGGTATATTTATTGTAATTATAGAGTGACCCGCAATATATTAAGAGCTTATTCATGGTTGAAGATATTGTATATAGTTTCATATGTAGCTTAGCTCATGATGCAGAACTGAAATTTGAAAAATATTTGGTACAACATCAATGTCACAGTGCTGTTGACGCCATTGTGGAGGGTTTGGAGGTTCTCTTTATGTCACACCTAAATTGTCTGCATGGAAGGGGCCAATTTGGCAGAGATTCTTATGCTATGGACACTGTGCAAATAAATAAAAAATTCTCAAGTACTGTGCATACATGGACTGCTTTAGGTGTCATTCTCGTTGTGGACCAAAGCACACAGTGCCTTGGTTTGCATTATTTTACTGTTTGTTTCTCGGGAATGGGTACTTAGGGTAGCGAATGCACAAACTATATGTATAATGTTATATTAAAGTATGAGAAAAATCAATATTTACAAGATTTAAATTATGGTTCATTAATTAAATAACACATTCATTTTCAATTAATATTATAGAATTTCTTGAATGGTTTCCGATCAAAACTAATTTAAAAAGTTGTATATTTATTTATCTGTACATATATGTCTTTTAATCTTTCTTTCATACTTGTAATTTTTAAAAAAGAATATTTATATGAATAATTAATGATGTGTGCTAGAAGATACCCAGCTTTAGAGTAATAATTATTTATCATCTGAGTGTTGTATGAAAAATCAACATACACTCAGGTAATTAAAGAGAAGTAAGCAGAAGGAAACACTTCGACTTTTTGATAGAAAATCCTTGAAAGGTGAAAAAACTACAGTGCCTAGCGCAGTTGAAATAATTTGCTATAAAAGATGAGTATGTAAGTTCACTCTTTTTCAGAATTAGGGAAGATAAAATTACAAAGTCGTATATTCGTAATCTTTATGTAATTTTTTGCTTAGCAGGCTGGAAGGGCTAAGTTGAATGTCACGGAGGTTGTAGTCTGTCGTGAGCGATGTAGTGATGATTGTAGCGCCAGGTTGTCGTACAAGTCATGAGTGAGAACCATAACAAAATTTGACTACTTGAGTCGCCGTTGGTTGTTTGAGGAGCGTCGTTTGGCTATAGAGGTTGTAGTAGGAAATTGCAGAAACTGTGGACCACATAAACCGTATAGGTTATAATGGTAAGCTGCAATGATGTCCATGAGCCACAAGGGTCAGATTCAGGAGTTACATGAGCTGTAGTTCACGTAGGTCGTAGTAGTTAGTAGTAATGACATTTGTATGCCACGATGGCTAGATTCGAGAGCTGCACAAACTGTAGACTATGTAAGTCATAATTGATAATGTAGGCCATAGTGGTGAATAGTAATGACTTATGTAGCCCGCGAGGGTCGGAGTCTGGAGCTACATGAGCTTCGGACCACTTAAACTATAGTTGGTCACGTTGGTCGTAGTAGTGAGTTGCGATGACGTATGTGGGCCATAGGAGTTGGAGTCAAGATCTGCACAATCAATTGTGCACCATGTAGGTCGTACTTGGTCACATATGACATAGTGGTGAGTAGTAATGATGTCCATAGGCCGCGAGGGCCGAAGACGGAAACTACATGGGTTGTGAACCATGTTGCTCAAGGTGGTGAGTGTAATGCTGTTCGTAGAACAACCTAAATCGGGAGCTGCACAAGCTTATGCGAGGTGCGTCGTTACCCCATCTTTGAGATTCGTTGTTGCACAATCTTTGAGGTGCGTTGTTACACCGTCTTCGGGGTGCATTGTTGCACCGTCTTTGGGGTCAGCCTAGTGTTCGGAGTGATGCACGACTTCGTAGGTTGCTTCTTGACTCTACGACGACAATTGTTGCTTCATATGGTGCTTTGTTGAATGGAGTGAGCGACGACCAACGAGCGGTGGTCGACAATGGTTGATGGTGGTCGACGGGTGCAGGAGTAGGAGACAACTTCTGCTTCTTCTCCAAGTTTTAGTCTTCTTCGGGTTTCAAACTCTCTCTTCTATTTTCAAGAGAAGGACATGACTCAATTTCTATACTCCCGATTGCAATTAATGAGGAATCTAGATCATTTATTTTTCAAAATATTATTCGGAGATCCATGTCATGCCTAGAGATTTGTGTCAGATGATTGAAAATTATTAATGAAGTATCGCTTAACATCCAAATATTGACGTTGACACACACACACCCCACATATTTTTTTGTTATTGCCAACTTTCAAATGGTTTGACGCTAACACACACGTATAAATGCATTAATTCAATAGTTTAAAAAATTTAATACAAGTGTTAGTTTTGTAAATTAGTAATATTTCGATGCTAATAATGCGCCCAATTTTCATATATATATATATATATATATATATCACCTAAACTTCAAATTTTGCATTACATGCTAACTTACCACCGCATGAAAATGTGCACTTCACTTTTTAAAGTTAAAACGATGATATTTAATTATGAAATATTTGGGGTTTGATATGTAAATATATAAGAATTGAGCGGCATGTATGTAAATGCCCCTTCATGTTAAGCACAAGCTTTTATTATATATGTGAGACATCAACAGACTCCACAGTAGCTCACCTTAATCACGAACCGAACAGGAACAGTACAATACAAATATAGAACAGTGAGAAAGCTGTCTTAACTGTGGTTATGGAAGGGCAAGAAGGCTGCTAAGACANAGCCCATGGGGCCTGTTTCAAACTGTATAGGGACCGTCTGAGCTTACAAACACCATGTGAGGGTGTAGAAAACAAGCCTGGAGGAGGAGTCATATAAACATCTTCTTTAAGGTCCACATGCAAAAAAATCATTCTTCACATCCATCTGTCGTAAGGACCAGTCTTTAGATGCAGCAATCGATAACATAAGCTGGATGGAAAAAAAAACAAAAAAAAAAAAACAAAAAAACAACAATACAACCATCACGAGAAAAAAATATGCCACAATTATTATCCACAATTTGACTAACAGAGAGTAAGTTAATATATAATTTAATAGAAACCAAAACATGTCCGAAGGAGGAGTTAATATCACCAACTGTCGTAATTGAAATATTATTTCCATCAGCAACCTGAATATGTTGAGTACTTGTATACGGTCGTTGGTTATGCAATAAATCAGTTGTGCCGATCATATGATTTGTGTCGTTTGAATCAACAAACCAAAGAAAAGAAACAAAAGTAATAGTTTTACATTTCCCTTGAGAGCCGAGAGCAGAAAATACATAGAGAATCATTTGTTGAACCATATATGTGTGAGTACAGATTGATTATTGCTAGAAACATTAGATTTCGAGCCAGGATTGTAAGTGTCAGAGACCGTGGCATGAAGTGCTTGTGGTTTGCGGTTCTGGGGTCTAATAGAACACTCGTTAATATGATGTCCCTTTTGCTTACAATAATTACAGAACTTATTGTCACAATTGCATGCAATATGACCAAATTTTTTGTAAATGTTGCACTGCACTGGTTCATTCCCTTTGGTCCGAGCAATATATGCAATATTGACTATTTCTGATGATCCATCTGTTGCACTACTTGTAGCTTGGGTCGCCAATCTTTGTTCTTCGCGCAATAATTCACCAAAATAGTCATCCAATAAGGAACCATATCTCTGTTTGCCAACCCAACCCGAGCAGTTTCAAATTGAGTCCGAGCTTCATCAAAAACTGATCACGGGGACTCTATTCATGAATAGCTTTAAGATTGGCTACANTGTGCACTTCACTTTTTAAAGCTAAAACGATGATATTTAATTATGAAATATTTGGGATTTGATGTGTAAATATATAAGAATTGAGGGGCATGCATGTAAATGCGCACAAGCTTTTATTATATACGTGAGGCATCAACAGACTCCACAGTAGCTCACCTTAATCACGAACCAAACAGGAACAGTGCAATACAAATATAGAACAGTGAGAAAGCTGTCTTAACTGTGGTTATGGAAGGGCAAGAAGGCTGCTAAGACAGACAGGCTGCAGTTATTGTTCTGGCAAAAACAAATAAGACAAAAATCGTATTTATTTATCAACTCGGTTTCTATTCAGTTCTGTTTCAAATTACTGCAGAACTTTGCAGGTTACAACTCCAGTTTCATTAAAAATGAGTTTTTGAGAAAATAGAACTTTTACATATAGAAAGGATGGTGAAGAAAACTGCAAAGAAAATTGAAGCTAATTCTGTAGGAGAGATTGCAGAAGGAACCAAGAGGCTCAAAAGTACAATAATAACACTAATTGGCATTGAAATCACCCACAAAGAGGACCCTAAATATTGGAGGCATCACATGCAACTTTACATACACTTCAATGAAGTTGGAATAACTTTGTTAATGAGCTTGAATTAACAATGGCTTGATCCTTTATTGGGTTGCAAGTCCCGCCCATTCGAGGAAAAAATATTGCGTCTAGAGTTCAGACGCAAAGTCATGTTAGGACAACGAATGTGATACATCGGACGAAGCGGAGGAGAAAAATACCGCCCGCGGTATATCACGTATGTTGTCCGATCTAAATTGCGTCCAGACTCTAGACGCAATATTTTTTTTTTTGTTTGAGCCTCCCTTTGTGTATGCAATTGATATGAGCAATCATGTTGGCACCAAATATGAGAATAAACTGTTGTGAAATTTAGGGCGAAGAAAACACAGAATCGACACGAAACCAGAAGAACGAACACAGAGATTTAACGAGGTTCGATAAAGATGCCTACATCTTTGGGCGCAGAACGACGAATTTCACTATTTCAGAGGAGTTACATATCCCATAGGGTTACACATCTATTTATAGATAAAACTCACATATAATTACAAACACGCCCTCGCACCCCCCAACCCGCTAATCCAAGAGACACACCTCTTCACACGAAGATACACACCTCTTAATTCCAAGAGACACACCTCTCAAAATCCTTGAGACTCCAAATTTCTGGTATATGAGCCATACCTAACATAAACCTCCTAAAAGGAGATCCGATGGATTACATAAAGAGAGCAACAAAGATTGTCCCATTTAATAACACTCTAATTGACCGAACTCTAGGCCGACCAATTAGACCAATCGAACCAAGAAATGTCACACACCGATAACGATAATGATATAACCAACACCGATGATATTCACAAGAACAACAGTTGCATAACAATGACTCGTTTGGTATAGATTCTGTCAAATTTTTCGTGAATAGGTTGAATGTCTTTTTCTTTAGCTTTAATTGCTATAAGTAATAGTCTATACAATCTATTTTAGGTACATAATAAAGTGCATAATAAATTTTAAATAACTTAAAAATACATATTCATAATCTAAATATTCAGCTTAAAAGGAAAGAATCCGTGCAATTAAAATAAGAGATTTAATACAACCCTATAAACAAGTAAACTCTTAATTCTGTCTGATTTTATTTACTCCTGGTTGATATCCCCCCCTCAAATTGATGTTGGTTGATCAAGAAGCATCAATTTGCCAACAAGAAATTGATGACACTGTCGAGAAAGAGTCTTAGTAAATATATCAGTCGTTTGAAGATCAGAAGAGATATAACACCTTCCTCATAGGCTTCTCTAATGGAATGACAGTCCACTTCAATGTGTTTCGTGCGCTCATGAAAGACATTATTAACAACAATCTGGATAACATTAGTATTATCTGCATAAAAAGTAGTCTTGAGCTGAGGAAAACCAAGCTCAACCAACACACGCCGAAGAGAAATGATCTCGGAATAAGCAGAAGACATAACACGATATTCATATTCATTAGATGACTTAGAAAATTGATCATGTTTCTTGCTCTTACAAGAAAATAAGAAGTTATCAAGAAACGTGCACCAACCAATAATAGATTGTCGTGTATCAAAACAACAAGCCCAATCGACATCATTATGACCAAATTTTGCTTACATTAATTACAGAACTTATTATCACAATTGCATGCAATATGACCAAATTTTTTGCAGCTGTTGCACTGCACTGGTTCATTCCCTTTGGTCTGAGCAATATATGCAATATTGACTATTTTTGATGGTCCACCTGTTGCACTAATTATAGCTTGGGTCGCCAATCTTTGTTCTTCATGCAGTAATTCACCAAAACAGACATCCAATAAGGAACCGGATCTCTGTTCACCAACCTAACCCGAGCAATTTCAAATTCAGTCTGAGCTTCATCAAAAACTGATCACGGGGACTCTATTCATGAATAACTTTAAGATTGACTGCATTCTCCTTTGACAACTTAACATAAATAATGCCAGAATATTTGCTCCATAAATTTAGAAAATTAGAATAATATTATTTAATTGATATTAACTTGACAATAATTACTCATATCTAGTTCCAATTGAAAGCATTTTGTCGTATTATCTTTGATTGTAGACACACTTCAAACATTCCCACATTTCTTTAGCTGTGCCAAAAGATCGTAAATTATTCACCATATGAGCCTCAATAGATCCTAAAATCCAGGAAACAATTTGAACATATTTTTCTTCCCATTTACCAAGATCTTTTGGCTCAGTAGGTGCTGGAGAAGACCCATTAATATGACCCCAAAGTTCATTCCCTTTCAAGAACATTCTGACCTAAAATTCTCATGCGACATAATTCTTTCATGTATATCTGATAGTTAAGATTTCAGAACACATTCAAAATAGAATTGATTTGATCAAAATCCACATGAATAGGGATAAGTGGCTGTGGCGGTTCACGTCGAGTTCACCATGTAGGACGAACGGGTAGGACAATAATATCTTTGGCTCAGATAAGAAAATCTCAATGAAGAGAGTCTTTCAATAGCAGTTTGACCGGTGTGAACGTCGAAAAAAAGGAGTTGGATTAGGGAGAGGAGGCCGATCCCGAAACCGTGACCCAAGACTGGCGAAGATTATGTTGTCAGGGAACGACGCAACTGAAGCGAATGAAGGGGAACTAAGCAGCCTGGGACGAAGCGAACAAAACACCCAAAGCGATGGGGACGAACCAGACCCGGATGAAGAAGCCAAAGCGAACGCAAGAGGACGAAGCAGTAGAAGCAAATTGAGGACAAATGAAGCAGTAGAATGATGGAGCAACAGTCAAAGGTCAAAGAAATTGAGAACGAAGAAGACGAAGGTGGCCAAAGATGCCACAAAACTATTATAAAGACTAATGTTGATTCTATAAAAAAGTGTAACGACTCATAAGTAATTGTAACTTTCCCATTAAATGTGAGACAATCATGTAATTTACTAAACTCAATCTTATGACTTATAAATAGGAGGATCATTCCTATAGAGAATACTATTGAATTCATTCTCAAGAATTGATTCTATTATTACCTGTCTCCTCTCATTCGACCGAATCTCTATTTTTTGGGCCTGACCCCAATAATATTTCAAGATTCATCAAGTACCACTAAACTTTTTGACATCACATCCAAATTACCACCATCACTAAGGTCTTAAAAATGAAATACAAATTTGATTGCATAGATTTTTAAAAACAACAGTGGTATAGTAATTATGGCGGTTTAGGTGTGAGAAACGTAAATATGCAAGAATTGCGTGCTAAGTACGTAAATTTTCCTTCCATTTTTTTTCTAAATTTCTCTTAATTTAACTCAACAACAATTTTCTTAAATTGACAAATATATCCTAAAAAACAAAAATTTCTTTTGGCGCCGCATTTAACCGCACCGACAACTACTTCAAGTTATTTTGTTACCATCCCCGCTACCATTCAATAACTAACAATAAATATAATTATTGTAAAATCAAGGCGGCAAATGGGGCCAGCTATTGATGCATTTAGTGATCAACAACATGCTTCCAAAAGACAACACTTGATACAATTCGGAACGGTCTCCTAAATGAACGCGTACTTTGGAGATAAAACGAATGTCTTTTACTCAATAATGCAATTATTATTACTATTCTTTTCTTGTCTCAATTTCTAAAATGAGAAGAAGAAAGGATATAAATGCTAAAAATCCTCTTTCAATTATAAAATCGTGGCGGTTAAATTGAGGCTGAGCTCAATTTTAAAATAATTAGAAATTATTTTTATACTTCTATAATATAAATATTTGGCGGCTATTTTGTCACTTTACATTTTTTTGAAATGTGAATTTATTTAGATGTCACGTTTTAGGCAATTTTTTTTATGGTCAAAGCATCGTCAAATGAGATCGTAATATGTTGATGTATTAATATTCAATATTAAGGGTGAACACGAGCGAGTCTAGGCTCGGCTCGTTAAAAAAATATAACTGTTTGTGTTCGACTCGTTTATATTTCAAACACAGAAAGTGTGTTAATGTTTATTAGATATGACTCATATGCCAGATTAGAGATAGATACTAGAGCGGAACGGAGCAAAACTCGTGAGCGGAGTGGAGCAGAACCACCTGTTTAATAGAGGAAGTTTCGTTAAGTGGGTTGGAGATGCATGGGCAACACCCCAAACGTGTTGTACACGTGTTATATATATACATATATATATGCTATATTGTAATACCAAGAGAATTGTACTCTTTTTATGAAATCAGCGTAATTCGCCGCCCTGCTCCTGAGGACATAGACAATTTGCCGAACCTCGTTAAATCTCAGAGCTTTCTTTTTAATTACATCAATTCTTGAATTTACTTTGCTCTAATTCATCAACAGTGTTCAACTATTTTGCTTAGCAAGCCGAATACGAGCTTAAATTAATAATTTTACTTGATTATAAATATTTATAGCCTTGTATTTCAAGCTAAAATGAGCCTAATATAAACATATATATTTTTGTTCGTGTTTTGCTCGTTTATATATCAAGCACAAAAAAAATATTCGTGATAAGTTAGCGAATCAACCGAACACAAATTTCATAAGAAACTGAACACAAGTTTTTCACAAACAAATAGACATTTTGACAGCCCTATCAAGACAATATAATTGGCTGAAGATAAAATAAAAACAAATGCGTATTAATTGTGCATTTAAGTAACCACTCTTAAGAGCATTAATTAGACAAATTAAATAAGCAAGAAAGCACCGAGGTGCGAAATGGCGGACAAGGAGAAGCAGCTCTTGTGAGTCGCGATAGTGGAGTTCAGAAATCAGAAGCTCGCCATTTTTTCTTCGCTCTGTGCTCCAATGGTAGATTCGTCGTCGGCAAGCTGTTCTTCTTCCTCCTCCACCTCCTCCGTTTCTTCCGGTGACGAAAATGCCTTCTGTTCTTCGCCCCCCCTCTCTGTGATGTCTGGGGTTTTCCCTCCAATGTAGGCTCTGTACAATTTTTTTAGCGTAGAAGGCAAACAGGATGAAGCCAGGCAATAGAGTTATAGGGCCCAAGAAGACGATGGCTGAGGCGAAAAAAGAGCAGGAGAAAACTCCGGAAAAGAAAGGTGTGCGTGCGATTATACGGGTGAGGTCATACGGGTATACGGTGGAAGATCATATCTGCTAGGTTTCCCTCTTTTTTCCCCCAATTTGAACCAGTTGTCAACCCCATTTTTTTTTTTAATTCGTCTTCAAAGTGGATATATATTTTATTTTCTCGATATCTGTAGTTGGTAATTCGTCTATTGCGTCCACTCTTATTTTCAATTTCCTGTTCCGTGTTACTAATTTTAGGATTAGGTAATGCTCACAGGATTTACCTTTTCAATTCATCATATTGTTTTCTTCTACATGTTAGAATTTGTTAATATGGGTTACTGGTTTATGTATGAGATTGTGTAAATTAGGTTTGTTGTACGTGTTTGGAGATGTTGTGGTGAAGAATTCTGTTCTATCGGTTTCAGTTGATTTTGTTTTATTCGTTATTTGCTATTGGGATTTATTTTTGTTTGTTTTCTTATATGATTATATGGCAAAGTTAATGGGGATTGATAAGCTGTCGCTTCCTTGTTCTGTTGCTTTAATATTCATTTATCAGTATTGTTTGGTTTGTTGCGGTCTTTCTTCCTCTATTCAAAACTTGTTCTAAACTGTTATAGTTTGTTTTCTTTTGTTTGCGTTGCTTCTGGAATCCCTGTGTGAATCTCTGAATACATGAATGACACCATGCTTATCCTCCATATGTATTTGCTGGAATTCTTTTCTTTCTGTGGAATTGTGTCAATACTTGGTGATAATGGCTTCCTTGAAGTGACATATTCATGAAGAAGAAAAGCTAGGAATTCTTTCTAGCTCTCATCTGCATTGGGCAGCTTTTTGTGTTTCATTTTTTGTTTGATGTTCTTTATGTACTGAGTACATATGTTTGTAAGCCTTGAACTGGAACTCCCAAGAAGGAAAAAATGAGCTGCAAAGTGGCTGTTGGATGACAATTGCTTAATGAGCAGCAATGGGAATTTGCAAGAACTCTGCAATTTGTTGTGTTGATTGTCTTTACTTATTTGGTGATTTATATTGTACTTGATTTTCTGTTGGTTATTTGGGGCAAAATATTGATTACACTTTGTGCTTCTTTACAAAAACAATGCCCACAATGACAATACCTTCTATAGAAACTTGAGAACCGAACTTACTATCATCAGCCTTTGCCCATACCTTCTATAGAAATGTCATCAATATGAATTGTTTGTGATTCGTTACTGTATAGTGTTGTTGTCTCATTTTCTGGGAAGAATTTTATGGGATAATATGATTTATTTTCTTGCAATGGACTTTCTAGCAAGAGAAGAGAATGTATTATTAAGTTTCATGAAAGGTTTAGGAAACTCTGACATTTTTCATAATGGTATCCTACCTAGAGTTTTCTTTGTAGTAATTTGACGTGCGTATGGAGTCAGTATATTTATTTTCATTATGCTAAGGAAGTTCATTAATAACATAAGATAATTTTTTGTAAGTTTTTTCCCATATATTACTTTTTTTTTTATATTGGAAAATAGACAAATGGAGTTCAATCAACATTATAGTATGTTCAAATCAAGTTCTATATTGAAAGCATTAGTTGCATCTAGATCGGGTAAACATTGAAATACATTATATGTTGATGAGTCTACATAAAAAGCTATAGAACAAATTCAAAGTTTGAATTTTGGATGAAATCTTGGTTGTATGTCGCTTTAGATTGAAAAAGTGGAATAAAAAATGAAGTAGTTTGAGTCATTCAAAGAATAGTCTTAATGAAATGAGAAATTTCTTAGAACATAGCACTCATGCTAGAAGATTTTTTGACCCATCTTGACAAACATACACTCTCCATTTCTCTCTGCAGGACTAAAATATCCCTATGTTGGACTCCCTTATTAATTAAAGCCCCTTTTTTAACATTCAATTAATCAGCTCATCGATCAACAAAATTGGAAGTTTGTCATTTATTATTTCCTTATTCACCGTGCGATGATCCGCACATAGCCACCAACTTCCATCGTTCTTCTTCAATAGCTAGACTGAGCTAGAGAAGTAGCTCACACTAACTTGTATCATCCTGACCTCCATCATCATTGGATCAATCTCTCCATCTCATCCTTTTGTACGTGGGGGTAGGGATTTGGGCGCATACTGATGGGAGAAACCTCTAGTCTTAGCATTATTGCATGCTCGAGTCTGCTCCTCCTAATTCCTTTGCTCGATCCCTCAACTCCATATTAGTCTCAAGGCAATGACACTACTTTGATGTCATGCCAATCCTTCTGATTGCTGCCCTTCACATCTGCTCAAGATGTCATCACTGTTGTGAAAAACGACAGTAATATAATGAAAAAATTGAATGAGAAAGTCACAAACAAAAACAACACAGCGGAAACACACAGATTTACGTGGTTCGGTAAATTACCTATGTTTATAGAGTTGCAGAGGATTTTGTTACTTAAAGAATTACACCATCGATCACATAGACTTACAAGAAAGAACTCTCTCTCTCTCTCTCCTCTCATTCTCTTTCCCACTTTACCCGAAAGCCACATCAAAGAAGGAAGTCAATAGGAGAATAATACATGCAATTCCTTTCCCCATAAAACCAACGTCCGAGAGATTACGAGGGGAGCTGTAACATGTCTATTTATTAATCCCATCATGTTATTAGGCCCGTTAATGAAACTCATTAATGATTTCCTTTTCTCTTCTGCAGCAAATTATAGATGACGAGATTTATGCAATGAAAGCTGTAAAAAATCTAGGAAAGGAATTAAGAGCAATTAATTTTGCAATTAATTTCGAGTATCAAATCCAATTTACTGCCAAATATGAGAAACTGACAACTTGAACAGTGAGCTAGTTTTTCCATATTCGTAACAACTCTCCCACTTGAAGACATGTACACTTGCTGCATCATCCACTTACTGCATTGTCTTTTTATTCAAATGTGATATCCTCCACCTCTGCAACTCAGAGTTCATTGTTGTCACGCTAGAAGACCAACTGAAGTTGAGCACAACTTCAGTTTCTCAAGAGTAACTCCCTTAGTCGACATATCATCGTTAACATAATTTTGTACCTCCAAGCTCTTTTTTGGATTACTCATGTTTCTGCTTATAACTCCCACTGCATGTGCAATATCTTGCTTGTGCTAAAATCCCTTTTCAACAAGTCTAGCCCTGTATCTTTTATTGTCATTAAACACAGTCTTCACCCGATACACACACTTGTTGTGCAATGCCTTATTCCCTGGTGAAAGTTTTGTTAGCTCCTAAGTTCGATTCTCTGACAGTAAATCCATCTTTTCCGGTCGTTTTTCAAGTAATGGAAGATGAAATTTCTTTCCATAGAGGTAGGCATTTATCTGCATCCTCCAGTAACCAAAATTTGTGTCACTAAACTTCTTGATCCCCGTTGTCATCACATCATCTTCGACCATCGCTTTCCCTCAGATCTGAACCTGAGCTCTGATACTAGTTGTTGTAAAAAATGACGACAATAAAGTGAAAAAACAGAACGAGAAATTTGCAAACAAAAACAATACAGCGTAAACACACAGATTTATGTAGTTCGACAAATTGTCTACATTCATGGAGTTGCAAAGGATTTTGTTACTTGAGGAATTACACCCTCGATCCATCGACTTACAAGAAAAAATTTTCTCTCTCTCTCTCTATCCTCTCCTTCTCTTTCTCTCTCTACCCGAGAGCCACATCGAAGAAGGAAGCCAATGGGAGAATAATACATGCAATTTCTTTTCCTGTAAAACCAACGAGAGTGATTACAAGGGGAGCTATAACATGTCTATTTATTAATTTCATCATGCTATTAGACCCATTAAGAAATTAATAAAAAAATTAATGAAGCCTATTAACTATTTTCTTTTCTCTTCTGTAGCAAATCATAGATAACGGGATTCATGCAAAGAAAGTTGTAGAAAATTTAGTGAAGGAGTTAAGAGCAATTAATTTCAAGTATCAAATTCAATTTGCTGTCAAACATGAAAAACTACCAAAATTGAACAGTGAACCGGTTTCTATATTCACGACAATCACTTGATTTGCAGCGGGCTGAGGTGGTTTTGTGTGAAACTCCACAATGTTTTTTATCATTTTTTCAGTCTTGAATCTCCTCTTGAACCATCCTTCCATGGATGAGAACCACCCCTCTAGCGATGAGAAATATTTCCCCAACTGATTTAACTCATATTTTCCTTCAATTTCTAATCCAAAGCTTCTACTCTTTTGGCTTTCATGACTCTCGTACTTTTTCGAAACTCCTTTACGCTGAAATGGCGAGGCTCAAAATTTTTGTATGCGGGTGCGAGACTCTAGGCACCATGATCTTGTTGCTGGCCTTTTGCAATCAAAATTCTTGTACGTCAAAGATCCCGATTGAGAGTTTTGGTCTTAAGCGACGCGGAACTCTTGTGTGTCATGATCTACCAACTTCCTTGTGGCTATTTTGTGATCGTATCACACGTTTGTAACCCACAATTCCATCATTTTCTTCCCAACCTGAAAAAATCGCGAGTGTATTGTGATATTTGTAACTCTGTAAGCACCAATCCCATCTATTTCCAAAATCGAATGTTCTGATACCACTTTAATCGGAACTGACGAGTTTTTTCCCAAAGATAATTGCACAAAATAATTTTATTTCAGTAATACCAAATTAAAACAATACAAAACCAAACAATTCATGTGAAGACATAAATGTCAAGCATCAACAATTCGAGAGGTAGATCTCTCCCAAACTCTACCTTAAGTCTCAAGGCACGTTCTCATATAGCATAACCCTCACCCTAAACATATTAGTCCTATTTAAATTAAATAATAATAAATAACAAAATACTTAATTAATAAAAGACTAAATTGTTCTTAGGCGCCGATCTAACAAAATCTTTTCTATCAATCATGCATTGCATGTTACCCACCCTCCTACACTTGGAAAACCTTTTACAACACCTTATTTCTTAGATGCTTCTCAACGCAGAACTAGTAAAGCTAGAGAAATGACCATAGCTTGACCTTTTAGGAGCAATCTTCTCCTTTTAGACTTCTTATACATTAGTTACTCCAACCAAAACCTCTGATCATACTAACTTTTCTCACTATTTCCTCAGTGTCGTTGTAAATTACAAATTCTTTTTCCTCTCTCTCTCTCTTATTCTCTACGTCATAGTTCATAGAATTACAACAAACTGACTAAGAATATCATGTTGGTATAGATTTTAAAGTCGAAACACATCTTTTGTTGAATCATGTTTGTGGCTGATTAATTATCCTTTTCTCTCAGCTTTTCATTTGTTAGCCATCTCTTACTTTCTAGTAGCTCAAGTAGAACGTTTTCCCACCAGCTTTTCAAACTTACTAACAATTTGATGTTCTAGCATTACTCAATTGAATAAATATGCTAAACTTGCTGTTTAGGTTGAACATTTCCCATTACCTCCTAGAACATAGCAATATATGATAACATTGTTATTCACAATAACAACTTAACTTAGGGTCCGTTTGGGATAACTTGTTTGGTGCGGTGGCGTTTTGAAAACACACCAGACCTGTCTGGGTAAACTACATTTTGGCAGCTTATGCGTTTTCAAAACGCTGAAAATAACGTTTTCACACCGCAACTATTTAGGTGCGGTGACAACTTTCTGGCTACGATTTGACTTTTCCAAAATAATAAAAATTTGTAATAGCTACCGTGTCTAGCTTATCAACAAATTATTTTTAATCAGCATATCAACAGATTATTCAATAAGCTGCAACTGCCTCAAACAAACCTTAATTATGGGTCTGCCTAAGCTTTGTCTTAAGTTTGATAATATCAACGTATTAATATGACTATTGAAATATAATTGCTAATGGTGTGGTTGTTTTTTTTTGTTAGTCGTCTCTTATTTTGGAAATGGTGGAGGTATTTGCAATAGTTAGGTGGCATGGGTTCATATGCTTGAATCACATAAACAAACTAGTGATATGCATGAATCTGCATGCCTACATATATATGTATATATATATATATATATATATATATATATTACGTTTTGCTATTGAACTTTAACCATGGTGGAAGTCAAGCAAGATCTAGGAGACTCACAATCGGCCTGAGCCACTTGATCCTACTGGAACAATCAACTTTAATACCACTTGTTCGGGAGAACGAACCAAATGAGGTTTCAATTTTGGCCATGTTTACTAGCATTCAAACTCTTTTTCAACCTAAAAAGTTCTATGGTGAGAGTTAACCATTTGATATTCTTCCACCAATATATTTTAAATTGTGTTATTTATTTATTCTGATTCTTAGTTTGTTACTCTAATTACATTAATTGGAGGCTGATTTTCTTATGTAAATTTATAACATACTTTAACTATGTTCTTAGCAAACTTAATCTTTCCATGTATCTTTAGATTTGTATTATATTGATAAGGGAAAAGAAGATCGCTAGTTGAACATATCTCTTAAGATATATTTGCTAGGTTTTTCACCTGAAGATTCATAAGTTCACTTCTTATAATGCATCAAGATAGATTTTTATAACGCGGCATTATGAAGGCCTAAATTATGTAAAATAATCTGAAGCATGTGTCTAGTAAGGTAACTATGATTCGTAATTTCTCTTAAGTTTTATTCTCTATTCTGATTTAATTTTTTTTTCTTGCTTTACCCTTCTTTCTTCAGTTTCTTAACACATTGTGATTAACCATCAATCCTAATCCTATTTCTCATTTTCTTTCCATTATTGCCTCGTTAATAAAGAAGATGGCTTCTTGATTGTGCATAAAACTCTTCGGCTCACCCAGAATTCCAATCTTTAAAATCTTATGCTAGAGCTTGCATGCTTGGGAACCAACATCAAAATGCATGTTTTTTAGTCATTGGGAAGTTAACTGTTGTCTTAACTACGGTCAAAACTCTTTTCAGCTGACTGATAATGCCCTTTGTAATCATTTCTAATTACGTTCAAAACTCTTTATCTTTTGGTTCCAATGAGATTGTTTTTTTTTTTACTTCCAATTTCATGATGTCAATATTGCATCGGAGTAAATTGATGATCTTTCTGACATTAATGACCCTTTTTAGTTGTAGATTTTCTTGGGAATAAATACTGGTTTATCTACCTTGATTTAAGGATTTACTAATTTCGATGTGAGACTATTGATAGCGCTGTGACAGTTTTTCCTCTTGTTGTTCTTGATATATAGTAATATTATGTTTGAGTAGCATGAGAAGCAAAAATGGAAATAGTATTGTCAAAATGTATTTATAATCTAGTATTTTCGAGAAAACCATTTAAGTAGAATTTGTCAGCTTTATAAATTTCTTTTCTTCTGGCAAATTACTGAAACTTTATGTCCTAATAAACAGGTGACAATCAATTTTGATAGGTGTCCTCTGCTAGTATCGTGGACCATAGTAATTGGACTGTACGAGTATCTTAGTTTAGATGGCAGGATGAAAACTGCTTATCCTTTGAAAACAACTCAAGTGATTTAGGCCTCATTTGAGCAGGCTTTTTCTCTCCATTACTGTTTGGTGGAAGCAGAGAAAATGGAGAAGGACTCTTTGGATAACTATCTTTTCCTAACATTTCATCCACCACAATGCCAATTATGTCTCATTTGGGAATGTGAATTTGTGTTGGCTTTGTGACCTACATTTCCCGTTTGGTAGTGAACAAATGCTCTAGCTCCTCCGCCCTGCACTTTCTCATCTCGCCCTTCCCTAATTTCGTCCTAGAATCTGCCCCCGGAATCTTAAGTTCAATCTTCCGGCTAACTTACTGGTTGTTTCTTCACACTCCTGAATGAATCGTGGAGAGCGAAGCGGCTTTTTCCGGCGATCCTCAACTCATGCTCTAAGTACCAAATTTTATATTCAAACAGTTATCTTGTTTTACTGAACACAATTTTATAATGCAATTTTTTCAGATGGTGCTTTTCAATGAAATTTTCTGAACAGGAAAGTTCAGTCAAACAAGCCCTTAATTGTTTGGGAGACGATTTCGCGCTAGCCTCGATGAAGCTTTGTGCCTTTTCCCTAGTCATCTTAAGAAGTTCTTTGCAAATCAAATTGATTGAAAGTCATAAGCTTCCTTTACATGTATTTCATGGTTCGAAGGTCCTTTTTCATTATAATATGCTATTTCGTATTTGGAATTGGAATTTAGTTATTGAATAAGATACCATTTAGGAATTTAATGACAGTTTTTGTTTCTTCAAGATTGTTGGTGTGTGGTATATATTAGGTTTTTTTTTTTATCTGGGATGGTTGTGTTATTTAAATAGGGATGTTTGCCTTTTTATTTCTATAATTATTACTATTATCTTCACTATTTCTTTCCTTTTGTATTTATTCTTTGCTCCTATTTAAAGCCTCATATATTCAGTCAATAAGACACAAAGTTTGTTCTCCTCAACATTGTAGCATAGCAAGATACCGATCCCTACCTTTCCACCCTCCTAATCAATCATCTTATTCTATTTCCTAGCACCAACCATGCTACCGTATGCTCATTATATTTTCCATTTTCATGCACGCATCTTTGAACTTCAGCATTCTAATGCCTTGTTTCCCGTTTGGTTATCCTGCCCTCATGCTTGCATTGCACTTACTTTATCTGCATGCTTTTTCTATCATGCTTGCACTGCACTTGCTCATTGCTCAGGACCCATGCATGTCTTAGTTATGTCAATGTTTTGAGCAAATAGACTAAATTCTTTTTTCCTGTGCTTTCATTCCAAAAAATAATAGTCTGTACAAGCTCTTTTAGGTAACCTAATAAATATTCCTAATCTAAATAATGAGAGAATATGTACAATTAAAAGTAATAAATCAGAAGAGAAACTTTGAAATAATTTAAACGAGGAAGCTCCTAATTATAGGAAACTCCTAATTCAACTGCCTGATTTATGTGATTCTTGATTGATATCCCCCTAAAGTTGATGTTGATTGACCAAGAAACATCAATTTGTCAACAAGAAACTGATGTTCCTCTTCAAGTATTTCCTTTCAAAAACATCGTGAATTGAAATTTCCATGTTGTACATTCCTTTCTTGTAAATCTGATAGCTAAGATTTTAAATGACATTCTATATAGAATTATCGCTTACAATAAAGTCGTTGATCGAAATCAACCTAAAGCCAAAGAAACCCAAAGAAAACCAAAGATAAACAAAAATTTGTGCACTGCGCTGAATTCGATCCGAGGCCAAAGGAGAGGAATCCGAAGTCGAAGCCTACGATCCTTGAGTGCGACAAGCTGTCGAAGCCGAAGCCGACGATTCTCGAGTGGAAGCAGTTGAAGTCTCGCAAGAAGTAGTCAGAGGAAGACTCGCTAGAAGCAGTCGAAGGCAGAAGCAATTTAAGATGTCGTAGAACACAGTCGACGAAGCGAGCGATGAAACAGTGATCCCGACTGTTTATATGCAATAATATACAATGTATGCAATTATATTCTTCACTTATCTTTCTTGCTTTGCAACAACACAAAAAATTTGATCCTGAAGAAAATAAGAATTCTATTTTTTAATTTATATATATATTGAGATACTACGAAAGTATACGTATCGTTATCAAGTAATATAAGACTTTTTGATTAAACCTAGGGATTTTTCACAATATGCACTCTTAAGTAACAAACTTATATTTTAAAAAGATAATTATTTAAACTAAAGATATTATCACAATAATTAAAGTTCAATTATTTTTTGTATTTTTGATATTTTGACAAAACAATAACAACTTTTAAAGATAACTTGAGTTTTTGTAAGATAAGAAGCACTAAATATGAAATATTTTTTTCTTATCATGAATCAATAATAAGTATAAAAATTCTGTTGTGGAAGTATGCAAAATTGTGTTGTGCTAAATAGGAACATTATTATTCTTTACCCTTACTAGAGATGTTATAAACAACATTGACTAATTTAAAGTTTAAATAGTTCTGAAGACCGGCTAGGCAGGGAAGATACCAGCTCTCACTCTAGAGTTCCCTCGATTCCCTCCACTTGGGGGCTAACATCGCGTATCAAAACCTAAAACAATAAATGAAGTTGGGGGCTTTAACATGTCACTTTAAAGTCCTCTAACTCTACACCCTTCATAGATTATTTCCTTATTTATTTGCACTCAATCGCATGAATTACTTTCTCATCCATACAATCTCATGTGATTCTTTCCAATTGTTGACTGAGACAATATCACCCCGATTCTTACATGTTCTCACAACAAATTTTAACATCTCGATAGGAAAAATAAAAAATAAATGAACTACATGGAGTTAAATCATTACAACTTCTTCCAACATTAAAGATCAATACTCTCCACAACTTTCATCTAATACTTTAATTACTTATCATTTTAAGGAAAAAAGATAAAGAAAACTAATCAGAATTCATGGAGAAAACTAAATTATACTTTAGTTTAAAAATAGAAATCATTGTCAAACCAACAAGAAGTCTCAATTAAAACCAAATGTAGTAACAAAAAGATAAAAACTTATCTCAAATCCTCCACCAAACTCTTGAAGTTCCTTTGAATCTTTTTTTTTCTCACAACACTCTTAACTCTCAAAATAAAACTAGAAACAAAAAGGAAAATAAAGGTAGATTTTTGTTGCCTGAAATTTTCCCCAAAGATGCGCAAACTGCCTCTCCAAAAATTATTTCAGGAACTCTTCTAAAATTCTCAACTTCTTTTATAAGAGGTGTCTTAGTATCTCTTTAAAATGTGTCCAAATTTAATGTATTATCCAAGGGATGCCTCCTTTCACAAGTCTTTTAACTATATTTTCGTTTCTAGTGGTCATAACCACCCTCTTTAGTCAATAGGTGTCTCAAATGTCGCTTCAAAATTCGTCAAAATGAATTAACCTGTCAAGTAACTATCACTAGCACTTAAGCGCGGGGTCTTTGGCACTTTGGCGTGACCTTCTCTGTTTCACTGGCGCTTAAGTGTCGGAGGCGCTAAAATACTTTTGCACCATTTTTGCATTTTTGCTCCATATTTGATCCATTTTCACTCCTTTTGCGATTTTTCACCTTTTTAGTTGTATCTGAAGAAAAAACACACAAATACCTTCCATTAAAGTGCAATATCTCAAAAATAGATTTAAAATATGTATAAAAACACTATATTTTAGGTGTATCAAACAGCGAAGAAGCAGTCGAAGATGTCGCAGAAGCAGCGAAGGCTAGCGAAGATGACGATGGTTTTTGGATGAAACCGAAGTGGTTGAAGCAGACTAAGCGGACGAGGACGAAGCCGAAGCGGGAGAAGTAGTCAATAATGTCGCAGAGGCAGCGAAGGCTAGCGAAGACGATGATGGCGTTCAGATGAAGCCGAAGTGGACGAAACGGACAAAACTCTCGACGATTTGCAGTCGAAGATGTCGAAAACGTAGGAAGCAGTCGACGAAGATGGAATGAGCCCTAAGATGAAGACGAACAATTCCCAAAGGTCGAGGGGAACCTCAGAATTACCTTACGAGATCTCTTTGCAAATCCATTGGATCCTTGCCATCAACGGTGCAACCAACAGAGACGTAGGTGCCCAAGATCTCCTTGATGGTACCGGAAAGATCCTTAGCCATGGACCTAGATCTCATGATTTTTGCAATCTCGATTACATCATCGAGTGAGATGGATGGGATCGCAGATTAGAGCTGGAGCAGGATGCGGGAGACGAAACCAAGCAGTAGTGGGAACCAACAGAAGTGGACGAAAGACTTGCTGACTGGAGATGGGATTAGGGAGATGACGTAGTCGAAAATCAAAGGTGGACAAAGTAGACCGGAACGAAGCAAAGTGGCTCTGATACCATGTCAATGTTTTGAGCAAATATACTGAATGTTTTTTTTCTTTGCTTTCATTCTAATAAATAATAATCTGTACAAACTCTTTTAGGTAACCTAATAAATATTCCTAATCTAAATAAGGAGAAAATATGTACAATTAAAAGAAATAAATCAGAAGACAGAAACTTGGAAATAATTTAAATAAGGAAGCTCCTAATTACAGGAAACTCCTAATTCAACTGTTTGATTTATGTGATTCTTGATTGATAAGTTACTCACCCACATTGTTCTCTTATCATGAGTTTGCACACCTGGGCAACTTACCCCACTCTATTCCTGCTCCTACTTTGCATCTGCAAGTTCAAATTCTTGATCCTTGCTATCCCTCCTCACCACATGCTCTGATGCAGCCACAAAGCTTTTTGCCATTAGTCTTGCCGCCTCCTAACACTGCTACACCACTAAGTTCTGTGATAAATGCTTGCTCGTTAGGGCACATTTCTGTCATCATAAATTTAGTTAACTCTCGTATTCTTTCTTAATCTATTTTCCGTTTTTTCCGACATTGTCAAAACCTCATAATGTCCCTTCAATGACAAAATCCTCTAATACAGTCAATATTATAACCAATTTTAATGCTGCGAAATATAACTTATGGTCGAGAGCATTTAGTTTTCTTGTCAATTCTCATGACCAACTCCACCATTTAGACACATCTCTAAAGTGACTATTAAAATTTTCAAATGGTATGTCATCAACTACATCATCTTTATGGTTACTCAATAGTATTGCTTCTTCAATTGTCTCAAATGCAATTCTTCAAACTTAGCAATTAAAAATATGTGGGACTTAATTGTACCTATTTTTTGGAAACTTATTTCTCTTGTATAGTGCTGTAAACTAGCTGAGTCGAGCTTGTGTTAGGGCTAACTCTAGCTCTGGTTATCTACTTAATGACTTACTTGAGCTTGGCTTCTCCGTGTGCTCTCCAACTTGAATTTGAGCTTGCTAGTTCAAGATGTTGAGGAAGATAAGGGATTGGTTGCAGGAGAAAGCCTAAAAATGATCAACTGATGATCATAGGAAAATGATAGGTTGGTTTGTTGTATAAAGATTTGTCGAAGGGAAGTCACTGCCAGAGTTCACTGCAGAAGGCATAGCACAATATAATGGTGAGGAACTCGCAGAGGGAGTTTATTCTAGGAAATGCTGATGGTCCTAGTGTTTAGGAATAGAGGAAGTTACAAGGGGAATTTGCAGTAGAAGGCATTGATAGGTCCTGCACTTTGAGAAGAAAAATAGTTCTTGAAATTGGCAGGGAAACAGGTTTTCCGAGCTGTAGAAAAAAATTAGATTTATGGCCTCCATTCTAGCTAGCTCAAGCTTGCTGAATGAGCTAGACTCACAAGATCATTAACTAGTTGAGTTTGAGCCACTTTGGTCACTTATAACTATACTCATGTTTGGATTCTTTACTCTTTGATCTTCTCTCCCCATCAAAATGTTATATGGATTCAGGAATACTACCACATCATGAGGGCCAGATAGGACAAATTATTTCAATACTACCCTTTCATGATTGACTCAACTATTTGGTAGAAGCAAAATGAAGAAATTTTTATTGCCAATAGTATTTATGTTTTATGTCCTCCCCACAGGATACTCAATCTCCATAATGACACTCTATGATCTCTAATATTGTAATTGCCTCTCCTTGGTTCCTTACATCATTGAGCTCTTTACTTTTCGCACTTTGACTCCTAATTAGTTATGATGGAACAGATCATCGGATAATTGGAGAAATAATAGTTTATTTTCTATATTTAGATTATCATCATTGTAACTTCCTTTTTATTGAATTTTTAGTAGTTTGTAGATGTTTAGGTGTGGGTTATGAATTATTAAAACGTAGGTGCTTTCATACAAGACAAAGGCAGGTCAAAATTGGATGTTAGTCATGTATGCAACTCCCAATTAATGTTTTTTAAGCAAAGAGCCTTGCATGGCATGCCCACCCTTGCATTTCCCATGAAATGAACATCTAAGGATGTTTTTTTCGAGCGCTTAACAACAACTCCAGTCCCTCACTATTTTAAGGGAGCCATGTTCCACAATACGAGGTGCCACATCAAATTGAAATCTATTGTGGAAAAAAGAAAGAGTTGCCACATCACCCCGCTTGGTTGCACAATGGGCCAACCACTTGTCTACTTGAATTTTTTATTTTTCATATTCTGTGATGTTTAAAATGTTATAAATTTATTGTGATGAATGTCTTTTTTTAAAAATTAAATCAAAAAGTGTTTATTCTTAAATTTCTTGCTTGGTGACTTTATTTTGAGGTTGATCACTTGGTTCTTCTCAATTACCCTTGGTTCTTTGGCGAGAATAAAGTTGTGTTTTCCCTGTGATTTTATCTCCATTAATATCCTTCACATCCCTACAATCATTAACATATACCTTCATGTCAACTTGATAATAAAGCCCACAATGTTCCACTTCTCAATTTTGGGTCATTTTCAAACTTTGTGTTGCTGCACTACTCTCTTACAAGCCATAACGCCTTTCTACTTTCTCTAACGACCTCCAACTCCTCAAGTCTCCACCTTACTTTAGAGCTCCCATTTTAGAGCCCATGCAAACCCTGGCCCCTCCACAAATATCCATGTCCTTGGAAGTTCTTAGTTTCATCCTCTACCTTCCACCACCACCGATAATCGTCAGAGGATCGTCAAGACTCCCTTCCCGCCGACCTTCTTGCGGGATGGGAAGAGAGGAACTATATCTTTATCTTGATTCTCGCTCGTCTGCTCATCGTCTCATTATTTCTTCGTCTTCTTTGTCTTCCTGTTTGACTCGACCAGTTTCGACAGAGCCTCTCCTTCGTTCAAACTTTGGCAAAGCCTAGATCTTCGGCTTCGTCCGCTTCGCTGGACAATAGTTTAGGTTTTCTGTATCCTCCTCTCCTCAATTTTCTTTATTTTGAGATTGTGAATTCTAGTAAGATTCGCACGACGCACTCGGCCTTCTAGTCATCTAATATGTTTTCCCTTCAAAAGCTTCCAGTTTTGCTTTCACGATTTGATCTTTTTGGTTGGTTTCCTCACGTTTGGAGGTGAGAACAGAAATTTTTTTTTTCCAGTATTCAATGTATTTGTAGCAGAAGTATGCGGTGGTTGAGCCTTTCTGTTGACGTTTATATGAAAGTTGTTTCCTTGAACTTGTACTTCCGCGTTATTTTGTAGATTCTTTTCCCGACTTTCTTCTCCTTCTTAGATATTTCTGCTCTGCTGCCAATCTAAGGGAACGAGGATTCATTCCATGAAATCGAACTGAAGCGTTCCCCACTAGTTAAAAAAAAAGGAAGCTTTTGCTTTTTTTTTTCTTAAGAGCGATCTCTTTCGCAACAACTTTAGATCTTTTGCACTTTCGCTTCGGCTTCGTTCGCTTCGACTTTGGCTTCTTCTTCACACTCAGGGATTGAAAGCTTCGACACTCCTTCGTAGACCCACGACTTCGTCATCTCGGCTTTAGCATTTTTCGAGTAAAGATTTGGGAACAAATCGTCCTTGTCGTCGCAGGAAGAATCAATAGCATTTGGATCGTATAACAGGACGCAGATCCTACATGTGGGCTATGATCAATAACATTTGGATCAGGACGCAGATCCTACTTATAGGCTATGATCGATAACATCTGAATCGTGTAACTGGATTCTATTTGTGGGCTATGATCAGTAGCATTTGGATCAAGACGAGGATTTTATTTGTAGGTTATGATCGATGACATCTGGATAGTATAACTGGATCATACTTGTGGGCTATGATCGGTAGCATTTGGATCAGGAAGCGGATCCTACTTGTAGGCTATGTTCGATAACATCTGGATCGTGTAACTGGATATCAGGACGCGGATCCTACTTGTAGGCTATGATCGATAGCATCTGGATCGTGTAACTGGATTCTATTTGTGGGTCATGATCGGTAGAATTTGGATAAGGATGCAGAACCTACTTGTAGGCTATGATCGATATCATATGGATTGTGTAACTAAATTGTAGGCTATGATTGATAGCATCTTGATCGTCTAACTGTATCCTATTTGTGGGCTATGATCGGTAGCATTTGGATCGTGTAACTGGAAGTGGATCATTCTTGTTGCTATGATTCAAATTTCTAGACGACAATGATAAATGATTTCTTGCTTTTCTTTGCTCGGCTTCAGGACTCAAGACTTGAGGATTTTTTGGTCCCGACGGTGTTATTAGTTTATTATTAGCAAATTGATGTTTCCTGATCAGTCAACATCAATTTGAGGGAGGATGTCAATCAGGAAAGATGAAAATTAAGTAGCTAAAAAAAAACAAAAACAGAAAAAAAAAAAAAAAAAAAAAAA
>JXCR01141655.1:7826-41062 GCA_002079205.1 Phalaenopsis hybrid cultivar
ATATATATATATATATATATTTAAGTAGCCAAACAAATTTTATTGCAATGAGTTTTCAACTATGGCGCCACTTTTTTTTAGTATGAAGCCATGAATCAATAGATGGTGAAAGTTAGGCATGCTACAATCATTAGTTATTCAGTTTCAGCCTAAAATCTTAAACCTGCGATGGAAAAAACTGAAATTGCATTTCTAAAATCAGATCATGCAAAGAAAAAACCTGACTGCGAAAATGTGCAGCTTACATGTATTAGATATTAATGTGTTGAATTCAAATTTATCATATAGATCATGCACATGAAATATAGCATAAAAACCGACAAAAAAAAGAAGAAAAACAAAAAGAGTGACGCAACAATTGCCCCCAACAGGGCAAAAGTGGGGGTCTTTCTTAAACTCTGAGACAAATTTTATATATTAAAAGAAGTTGTTCCAAGAGAAGAGGCGAGCGATGCCTAAATGGCTAGAAATCCCAAATGACCTGACTCCCTATACATGAAAAGAAAGTCATCCTATTTATGGATGATATAAGGATAAAAGTAAATCATTGTCTCTGGGAGTTATAAGTTATTAGTCCTTGGGAGTTATAGGTTATTATTTGTCTACATCGACACCTTTTCGTATATCTGACGTTTTTTAGTATGTCTAGCACTTTTTCGTTGCGGGATCCATCTGGCAATGTGGTCGGCCGGTTGGCGGGGCTGGTCGGCCGAATGAGGTGGTAGACCGGTCTCTGCTATCGTCAGCTCTCATCTAGATCAACGCGGGTATTTTTTAGACATACATAAATGCCCCCAAGTCTCTTACTTTTTGGAAAGAAATTGCGATAAGAATAAGAGACTTTGAATGCCAAAAATACAATCACAATATTGCAATAATTATACTCTATTGAATTCAGCGACTCTTAGCGCCCTATTTTCTTCGGCCCAAGAGTGATCCCCTAAAGTTTTTTCATGTCAATTTTTTATCTTTGATGTCGATCAACTACGTGAACTTTGGCCAGTTGGGGTGACCTTTGGTCAGTCTTATTAGCTTCATCTTCATTTTAACATTTTACTCTTACAGTGCTATTTGTTTACGATATTTGTTCGGTGATGAATATTGCGTTGGTTGATTTATTCGCCCCAAAAGAAAGTTTTTAATTTGCTTGCCCAAGAGGGGAGTCTTTGATTTGCTCGCGTTGAACATGAGTCTTTGATTTATTGGCCCCGAAGGGGAGACTTTGATTTGCTCAACCAGGAGAGGAGTTTTTACGTTGCTCAGTCGGTTAGAATTTCTTGAGTGTTGGCTTAGATGCATATCCTGTGAACTTTTCGAGTTCCTTGAGGTTCTTTCGAACCTCAAAAAATAAAATAAGAATAGAGTGATATTCATGTAAAATTTTCCTGATTTTGAGATGGTCGGCCGGATGTGGCTGACCAGCCAGAAGCAAGAGTGCAATCGGAGCAGCGGTCGACCAGACGTTATGTACGTAAATATAAAAATATATAAGAATTGAGTGGTATATATGTAAATCTTCCCTTATTTTGAGATGACCGGCCGAAGGCTTACAGCCCGTCGGAGGCCGTTGACCTGCTAGAACCTGGTGGTCAGTTGGATCAGCGGTCGGTTGGAAGCTGTCTTGTTGGAAGCACAAACGAATTGAGTGGTGTGTACGTAAATATACAAATATATAAGAATTGAATTGTATGTATGTAAATCTTCTCTGATTTTGAGATGGTCGACCGAAGGCAGGTGACCGGCCAGAAATAAGTGGTTGGCCAGAGCAATGGTCAGCTTGAGGTTGGCTCGTTGGAAGCACAAACAAATTGAGTGGTATCTATGTAAATATACAAATATATAAGAATTGAGTGTTATGCATGTAAATCTTCCCTGATTTTGAGATGGTCGACTGAAGGCATACAATCATCCGGAGGCCGATGACTGGCTAAAACCTAGTAGTCGGTCAGAGGAGGCCAGGACAGTGGTCAACCGGAGAGTGACTTGCTGGAAGCACAAATGAATTGAGTAGTATGTACGTAAATATATAAATATGTAAGAATTGTGTGGTATGTATTCATGTAAATCTTCTCTAATTTTGAGATGGCCAGCCAGTGATGGTTGGAGCAACGAGGCAGTCAGAGCAACGTGGGGGTCGGTTGATGGCTGATTGGTGGCCTTAAGTGGCCGGCTGGTGAGGTTGAAGTTGGTCGGCTGGTGGTTTGACAGATGTTCGGTTGGACTGCACGTAGTGACGTCTTACGAGCGGCAAAGAGTTTTCAGTATGCCGATGAGTTCTTTCGCTTGACGGAGGCTTCCACGCTATAAAGAAGTAGTCGTTCAACGACGTGGTCAACCAGCAAGGCAATCAGTCGGGCGGATTTTCGCGCGATGGTAGGTCAGGGCAATTGAGAGCTAGCATAGGGGAGGCTTCCGTGCGAATGATAGGATCAAAGGACGATTGAGTCGATCGGTCGGCGAGGTGGTCGTCGCAGCAAATCTTAGTGTGACTATTAGGGTCGGCCCAGCGACTTCTCTAATTAAGTGAGGCCACTGTTTATGTCTTCATTATTTTTTGTGGTTGATCTCTTGTTTTTATCAACTACTATTTACTTCTAGTCAATAGAGTAGGCCTGAAAAGAACAGTCGGGAGACAATAGATGTGAGAGAGGGAGTGGGTCGGTCAAGAGCACACTGTCACCTCCCAAAAGAGCCCTTAAGAGAGGTGGGCAGCCCAGGACTTAAATACTATTTTTCGACCCTACACCCCAATGTGGGACTATTTTTCTGTGACATTCTCCTCCACCCAATCACGTGACACCCTTGTCACAGATCAACTCCACCGAGGGTCCCACTGGACCATGGAGAGTCCAAACACCTGACAAACAGTGATTTGCTCTGATACCATTTGTCACCTCCCAAAAAAGCTCTTCGATGTGGTGGGTAGCTCAGGACTTAAATAATATTTTTCGGCCCTACACCTAGCCGATGTGGGACTTTTTGTCCGTGACAACGTGCCGGCCAAAATTTTGGGGGGACTAAATAGATGTCGTATGGGAGTTACGCTCGACAAAGCAGATGCAAGTAGGTGAAACTGGCCGACGTAGGGGAGATTTTTAAGCAGCATGGAGGGAGAAGAGTAGATTTTCGCTCAAGCCTGCTACTGTGCAAATTCCCCTTGTGTGTTCTTTGTTAGAAATGTCTCTCTGAAGAGTTCTCCTCTCCTCGGTGTTGTTTGTTGTCTTGTTGACGACACGAGTCACGCTCATCGTACCTTTTAAAATGTTAAATCCAAATTTGTTATGTAAATCATGTCTAAGGACCAAAGCGTATAAACAGAGGGAGAATGAGAGAGAGAGAGTGAAAAGAGTGACATAGCAATTGCCTCCAGCAAGGCAAAGTAGAAGTCTTCCTCGAGGTCCCAAACCCATATTATATATTGAAAGTTGTTACAAGAGGATGTGAGAGATGTCTAAATTACTGAAAAGCCCAAATGGCATGAGTTCCCATACATGAAAAAATGTCCTCCTATTTATAGATGATAAAAGGATAAAAGTGCAAAAATTTTCTAGAGATTCACTGAGAAACTGTGGAGACTGCGAGAAAATGAAGTGTGGAAGATTCGAATTTGTGAAGATTATGGAAAGTTCGTGAGATTTCGTAATATTTTGGAATTCAAGAGATTTTCCTTTTCTTTTAAGTTTTCGGATTTCGTGTTGTTTTCATATTATCGTTTTTTTTTTTTTTTTGTTCATTTCATTTTCCTTTTATCTTTTGAATTTCTTTTGTTGTTATTTGTCATTATATTTATATTGTTCTTTGTTCAACATTCCTTAAATCGAGCCAAACTCAATTCAGTGGCGTCCACAGTTAATTGCACAGAAACTGAAGGTAAAATGCAACGTGGTCGTTTCCATTTAATTGCTGAAACAACTAAGTCATGTGCTTCCGTATAAAGGAATATGCCAAAACGATCTCTGACATGATTCCTTGAACAGCATGCTCAAACACACTGATCCAAGTGGATGTCTCCTAGAGAGTTAAAAGTTATTAGTCTCTTAGGACTTATAAGTTATTATTGTCCTGAGAGTTACAAATTATTGTCTTCATTGACATATTTTCGTATATCTGACATTATTTTGTATGTTTGTTGTTAGATCCATCCGACGATGTGGTCCATTAGTTGGCGGGATTGACTGGTCAAATGAGATGGTCAGCTGGTCTATGCTAACTCTCATCTAGATCCACCTAGATATTATTCAGACAAGCAATATAGGAAGATTTCCACAATATCTCTCTCTAATAATTTCTTTGGGCATTTACATACATACCACTCAATTCCTAAATATTTACATATCTAACACCTAAACTCATGCTCTTAATATTTATACCACCCAAATCTTTCATAAAACATCAAAAATACCACCATTTTAACTTTTAAAAAGCGAAATACACCTTTTCATACATAGACAAGGTGGTATCTACATAAAAATTGAAGTTTAAGTGTCAGATATGTAAATACTTAAGAATTGAGTGGTATGTATGTAAATATTCCTAATTTCTCAAGTTTTAGAGCTAAAGGTCAAAAACAAGAGTACAAGACCATATTTTTAAAATAGCAAACATGCCTGGTTTTCATTCTTGAAAGCATAAAACAGCGTAAAAATTCATCATCATGCTCTGAATTATTTTCCTTAGTTACGCCGGCTTTTATTAAGTAGCAAGTTTGTGATTCACACATGATATGACTCCATAGGAAACTCCTATTATCATAAATATTCTCTGCTCTCTTCTAATGCCACATATCATAGTTAGCACTAACATGAGTATAAACATGTTAAATATCTCAAATACATAAAAACTGACCTTTGAAGCATATAACTCTCCTCGCCCCAGCTTTAGGTTAGAGTTTAAGATCACCAGATGATACAGAAATTGATTGCAGGAACTGGCTTAGCTCTTCAGCAACCCTTATTGGATACTCCTCCTGAGGGAGAAGGGCCCCTGGTACTTCCACAAACTTCGTGACACCCTTCGCACCTTTAAGNGGGGGACTTGAAATGGAAAAATTATTGTATCAGGATACTTGATATAAATTTTCATCAGGTGTCCAATAACAGGGTGTCATGTGGTAACCCGGGCTCGAATCATGTATGTCATTGGACCCAAATTGCCCCGTGGCCCCTCATTATTGGACACCTGATGTAAATTTGCACTAATAAAGAGTTAAAAAAAAAGAAAGAAAGATTTACACACATACCTCTCCATTCTTATGTATTTACATAACTGACACCTAAACCTGGGTGGCATAAATGTACAAAAGCATGGTTTGAGTGTTAGATATGTAAATATATAAGAATTGGGTTGTATGAATGGAAATGCCCAGAGAAAGAGAGAGGGAATTGAACACTGCCACCCAACTTGGCACATTCATCATGATTAAGNTCAGAAATGATGCATCATACTTCTATTTAGTCCTTACACATAATAATTTCATAGTTTATTTTATGCCAAAACCCCTATTTCTTTAATCTTAAAAGGATTTAAATTAAAAATATATATATATATAATAAATATTTAATTATATAGATAGGCTCACATATTTGAAAGAGGAAGATAAATTTTTACAACCTCAGAAGATAGAGATGGGGCACCAACACAATAGTTGAGTGGTGGTGGCATTGGCATGCTTGATGGGGACTTGAAATGGAAAAATTATTGTATCAGGACACTTGATGTAAATTTTCATTAGGTGTCCAATAACAGGGTGTTATGTGGTAACCCGGACTCGAATCATGTATGTCAGTGGACCCAAATTGCCACGTGACCCCTTATTATTGGACACCTAATGTAAATTTGCACTCATAAAGAATAATAAAAAAAAAAGATTTACACACATACCTCTCAATTTTTATGTATTTACATAACTGACACCTAAATCTGGGTGGCATAAATGTAAAAAACATGGTTTGGGTGTTAGATATGTAAATATATAAGAATTGGATGGAAATGCCCAGAGAAAGAGAGAGGGAATTGAACACTGCCACCCAACTTGGCACATTCATCATGATTAAGCAATAAAAGAAGCATTTGTCTTCCAGGAAGCAGAAGCATTAATTGATACCAAAATTGATATTTAATTTGCACAATATCACACCCTAAAATGATTTTTATTTTATCATATAGTCCCTGAATACTATATGATCATCCTCTTTCAATGTTATTTATAGTAATTAATGAAGCAAAAATATAAGGAAAAAATAAGATTATTTATTGATAACTTCATCCTAGCCATACTTCTAATACTTAATATATAGATTTCATACATATTTAAAAAAAAAAAAAAACTAAAGCATAAAAAAGTTGATGCAAAACATTTAAAAAAAACATAAAATATGTTATTATTAAATAAGATTTTATTTGAAATTATTTTTTTTATTTTTTTTATTTTATTTATAAAAATATTAATTTAGCATGTTTTTTAGATGTTTTATTTTTTAATTATAAAAAAAAATTAAAATATTAGCCAAACAAAATAAAAATAAAAAATAAAACAAATAAAAGTTAAAAAAATATATATATATTTAAGTAGCCAAACAAATTTTATTGCAATGAGTTATCAACTATGGCGCCACTTTTTTTTGAGTTTGAAGCCATGAATCAATAGATAGTGAAAGTTAGGCATGCTACAATCATTAGTTATTCAGTTTCAGCCTAAAATCTTAAACCTGCGATGGAAATAAACAGAAATTGCATTTCTAAAATCAGATCATGCAAAGAAAAAACCTGACTGCGAAAATGTACAGCTTACATGTATTAGATATTAATGTGTTGAATTCAAATTTATCATATAGATCATGCACAAGAAATATAGCATAAAAACCGAGAAAAAAAGAAGAAAGGATAAAAGAGTGACGCAACAATTGCCCCCAAAGGGGCAAAAGTGGGGGTCTTCCTTAGACTCTTGGACAAATTTTATATATTAAATGAAGTTGTTACAAGAGAAGAGGCGAGCGATGCCTAAATGGCTAGAAACCCCAAATGACCCGACTCCCTATACATGAAAAGAAAGTCATCCTATTTATAGATTATATGAGGATAAAAGTACAAAACTTACATCACTGCCTCTGGGAGTTATAAGTTATTAGTCCCTGGGAGTTATTGGTTTTTATTTGTCTTTATTGACACATTTTCGTATATCTGACGCCTTTTTGTACGTCTATCACTTTTTCGTTGCGGGATCCATCCGGCAATGTGGTCGGCCGAATGAGGTGGCCGACCGGTCTTTGCTATCGTCAGCTCTCATCTAGATCAATGCTGGTATTTTTTAGACATACATAAATGCCCACAAGTCTCTTACTTCTTAAAAAGAAATTGCGATAAGAATAAGAGACTTTGAATGCCAAAAATACAATCACAATATTGCAATAATTATACTCTATTGAATTCAGCGACTCTTAGCGCCCTATTTTCTTCGACCCAAGAGTGGTCCCCTAAGGTTTTTTCATGTCGATTTTTTATCTTTGTTGTCGATCAACTAAGTGAACTTTGGCTAGTTGGGGTGACCTTTGGTCGGTCTTAGTAGCTCCATCTTCATTTTAACATTTTACTCTCACAGGGCTATTTGTTTACAATATTTGCTCGATGCTAAATATTGATGTTGGTTGATCTGTTTGCCTCAAAAGAAAGTTTTTAATTTGCTTGCCCCAGAGGGGAGTTTTTGATTTGCTCGCCTTGGAGATGTGTCTTTGATTTACTGGCCCCGAAGAGGAAACTTTGATTTGCTCACCCCAGAGAGGAGTTTTTGATTTGCCCGGTCGGTTAGAATTTCTTGAGTGTTGGCTTAGATTCATATGCCTATGAAATTTTTGAGTTCCTCGAGGTTCTGTCGAACCTCAAAAAATAAAATAAGAATAGAGTGATATTAATGTAAAATCTTCCGAGCACGTAGTGAGGTTGAACTTGGTCGGCTGGCGGCTTGACAGATGTCGGTTGGACTGCACGTAGTGAGGTCTTCAGAGCAGCAAAGAGTTTTCCACACAACAAAAAGGGGTGGTCGATGAGGCAGTATGCCGGCGAGTTCTTTCGCTCGACGGAGGCTTCCACGCAATAAAGAGGCAGTCGGTCAACGACGTAGACGGCCAGCAAGGTAATTAGCCGGGCGGATTTTCACGCGAGGTAGGCCAGGGCAAGAGTGAGCTTGCGTAGGGGAAGCTTTCGTGCGAATGATAGGATCAGAAGACGAATGAGTTGATTGGACGGCGAGGTGGTAGACACAGAAAACCTTAGCGTGACAGTTAGGGTTGGCCTAGGGACTTCTCTAATTAAGTGAAGCCAACGTTTTTGTCTTCATTACTTGTTTTTATCAGTTGCTATTTACTTCTAGTCAATAGAGTAGGCCCGTCAAGAACAGTCAGGAGACAACAGATGGGAGAGAGGGAGTGGGTCGGTCAGGAGTAGGTGCCGGTAGGAATTTTGGGGGGACTAAATAGATGTCGTATGGGAGTTACGCTCGACAAAGCAGATGCCAGTAGGTGAAGCTGGCCGACACAGGGAGATTTTTACACTACATGGAGGGAGAAGAGTAGATTTTCGCTCAAGCCTGCCACTGTGCAAGTTCCCCTTGTGTGTTCTTTGTTAGAAATGTCTCTCTGAAGAGTTTCTCCTTGGTGTTGTTCGCCTTCTTGTTGACGGCATGAGTCATGCTCACCGTACCTTTTAGAATGTTAAATCCAACTTTGTTATGTAAATCATACCTAAGGAATAGAGCATAGAAACCAAGGGAGAAAGACAGAGAGAAAGTGAAAGGAGTGGCACAGCGACAAGACAAAGTGGAAGTCTTCCTCGAGGTCTCAGACCCATATTATATATTGAAAGTTGTTACAAGAGGATGTGAGAGAAGTCTAAATGATTGGAAAGCCCAAATGGCATGAGTTTCCATACATGAAAAAATGTCATCCTATTTATAGATGATATGAGGATAAAAGTGCAAAAAATTTTCCAGAAATTCAGTGAGAATCTGTGGAGACTCGAGAGAAAATGAAGCATGGAAGATTCGAATTTGTGAAAATTGTGGAAAGTTCGCGAGATTTCTTGAGAGTTTGAAGTTCGAGAGATTTTCCTTTTCTTTTAAGTTTTCGGATTTTGTGTTGTTTTCATACTTTTGTTTCATTTTTTTTTTGTTAATTTCATTTTCATTTATCTTTAGAATTTCTTTTGTTGTTATTTATCATTATATTTGTATGGTTTTTTGTTCAACATTCCTTAAATCGAGCCAAGCCCAATTCAGTGGCGTTCACAGTCAATTGCACAGAAACTGAAGATAAAATGCAACATGATCGTTTCCATTTAATTGCTGAAAGAACTAAATCATGTGCTTCCATATAAAGGAATATACCAAAACGATCTCTGACATGATTCCTTGAACAACATGCTCAGACACTGTGATCAAAGTGGAAGTCTCCTAGAGAGTTACAAATTATAAGTCCCTGGGATTTATAAGTTATTATTGTCCCTGAAAGTTACAAATTATTATATCTTGATTGGCACATTTTCGTATAGCTGACACTATTTTGTATGTTTGTGGTTGGATCCATCCGGTGATGTGGTCGACTAGTTGGCGGGACTGACCGGTCGAATAAGATGGCCAGCCGGTCTATGCTACGGTCAACTCTCATCTAGATTCACGTGGATATTTTTCAGACAAGCAATATAGGAACATTTCCACAATATCTCCATCTAATAATTTCTCGGGGCATTTACATACATACCACTCAATTCCTAAATATTTACACATCTAACAGCTAAACTTATGCTCTTAATATTTATGCAAAGCTTTCATAAAAAATAAAAAATACCACCATTTTAACTTTAAAAAAGCGAAATACACCTTTTCATACATAGACAAGGTGGTATCTACATAAAAATTGAAGTTTAAGTGTCAAATATGTAAATACATAAGAATTGAGTGGTATGTATGTAAATATTCCTAAGTTCTCAAGTTTTAGAGCTAAAGGTCAGGAACAGGCGTACAAGACCATTTTTAAAATAGCAAACATGCCTGGTTATCATTCTGGAACGGATAAAACAGCGTAAGAATTCATCATTATGCTCTGAATTATTTTCCTTAATTACGCCGGCTTTTATTAAGTAGCAAGTTTGTGATTCACATATGTACGACTCCATAGGCAATTCCTATTATCAAAATATTCTCTGCCCTCTTCTAATGTCACATATCATAGCTAGCATTAACATGATTATGAACATTTTAAATATCTCAAATACATAAAAACTGACCTGTGAATCATATAACTCCCCTCGCCTCAGCTTTAAGGTTAGAGTTTAAGATCACCAGATCGTACAGAAATTGATTGCAGGAACTGGCTTAGCTCTTCAGCAACCCTTAATGGATACTCCTCCTGAGGGAGAAGGGCCCCTGGTACTTCCACAAACTTCGTGACACCCTTCGCACCTTTAAGCGCATCGATCTCCGCTTTAGATCTCTTTGGTGCATTTTTCGTGGAAATAACAAGAATAGGTATCTTTCCATCCAACTCGGCAAATAGATCCAAAAATTCATCTCGAGTCTTGACGGGGTCGAGGAGCCCAGTCAAGAAAGCTNTGGAAACAACAAGAATAGGTATCTTTCCGTCCAACTCGGCAAATAGATCCAAAAATTCATCTCGAGTCTTGACGGGGTCGAGGAGCCCAGTCAAGAAAGCTGCTGGAACGTATCGGGCACCTTTCCGCTTAGTCAGAGCGTATCGGCTCTTGATGACACTCGGAGTGACATTGTTAGGGTCAGCATAGACGTGCGACTTATACTGGGATTCGATCGCTTTCTCGTTGCTCACAAGCACATTGTACATCATCCAGCCGACCGCGGGGGCTCTTAAAGTTCCCCTAAGAAACCCATATCTGCATATAATAGATGATAAAGATTTAGGTTACATGGGGATGTGCATCTTGAAGAGCATTAAGAGCAGTATGAGTTTCTGTGCAGCTTAATAATTACACAGNATACATGGGGATGTGCATCTTGAAGAGCATTAAGAGCAGTATGAGTTTCTGTGCAGCTTAATAATTACACAGGCTGACAACATGCAAAGCAGTTTTTTCCCTTCAAAACTAGAAAGTGCAAAGAAAGCGACTTTAATGAATATCACAAAAAAATATTATATGGCATTATGATATTAACCAATGGCTATTTTGGGATCATGAAGCCGATTGTGCACATTGCACGCTTTGCAAAGCAACTATAACGTACATAGTTTGCTACTTCAATTACAGCTTAGTGTAACTCCACTTCTTTGTAGAGCAGTGCACATCCGTGCTGTTTTGCACCGCAATACACTTAAAGCGCTCACTGCATAATGCTTTCAAAAACGCGTATGATTATAACTGAATTGCATGGAATTATGGCAAGAAGGTAAAGATATGGACTAAATCTTACACATTAATTTCATGATCCTTTAACCATCATGTCCTTGTTAGCACTAAAGGCAAAGACTACCCATTTTTGTATTTTGACAGTTTGATTGGAGAACATCATTTAAAAAAGAATATTTGAATTGCAACTTTTACCTTGATTCCATCGTAGAACTTCGACCAAAGACTATAGGCAGGGGACCAGACCATGTAGGAGCAACAGCGGCAATGGCGGATGGCTTGATCTTACCCTTAACAGCTGCACGAAGAGCTAAAGTTGCTGCATGTCCTCCTCCAACAATGACCAAATCTTCATCTACTCAAAACAAACATGATTTAGAACATATACTAATAGGTTTCCAGCATAATACTGATCAGGATAAACCTCAGATGAATCACAAACCAAAAGCAAAAGGACAAATAATTTAAGAATCCTTAGTAAAACATGAATAATTACAAAAAAAACACTGCATTGGAATTGAGATATTTCAAGTGAGATTTGAAATGCATCGTATCTTTATTTATTTATCTTTTTCATATCTTTGGGAGTATGATTATAGAAAATTAGATCATATATTAAATTCTTCCTACGTTTAAAAAGCAATCAAGAGTGAAAGATTAGAAAAAAATGAAAAATATATATAGTTCAAGTTTTCATCATTTCGATGAATACAACATCAGAATCACAAGGTTCTATTAACAGATATAAATGGATAAACCATGTAATACATCTTATAATGACATTTCCCAAATCACCTAAATTCAACCTTAAGTTCTTAACCAAAATTATGTATTACAGCAAATCTCAAATGACGAGATATTCATGCATTGTCTATGTCATTTTATTCAAACCCAATTCCCTGAAACATTACATTCTACAGTTGTTTTTAGATGATATCTGACATCAAACAAAGGTTTTTCGTTGCAGCTATTGTGCTGCAACTTATACTTTAGGATCCATAAAAGTTACAGTAAAGACAAAAACAGATTGTCAATTTCATGAGCTCATGTATTACGATAAAAAGTAAAAACAATATAGTTTTAAGTAAAATCTTTGAAACCTTAAGGGGCTATATGACAATGGATTAGATTTAAATTAGTAGCAGTTAGAAAATCCAGTAAATCTGGATTTAGTAAATCCTGAAAGGGTTAAATTACTATTTGGTAATAGATTTAGTAAATCCAGTTAAATCCTTTCAAACTGTTTGACAATTTCTATCATCATTTAGAAGATTAAGTTGGTTTAAATTATAAAAAATCATAATTGAACTTTGGTTATTTTATTATTATGATTAAAATTATATATTAAATTTAATTAAATTCAATTTAAATTTTATTTTGAATTCTACAATTAATAATTAATTATTCACTAAACTAATTAATTACTGATAAAAATATTAATAAATTAATTATTTTGTAAGCAATAAATTAACATTAATAAATTAATAATTACTTAGTTATTGATTATATTAATTAGAATTACTTATAATATTATTAATAACTTATTTTTATTCATCAAATAATTATTAAATAATTAAATGTAAATTTATCTAATAGTAATTAATTTGATAACACAAGAATTAATTATAATTATTAATCAATTAAATCAATAAATTTAACTTAAATAATAATAAATTAGAACCACAAACCTCTCCCCTTCCCTTCTGCCCGAAAACCTCATGATTGAACCCTCGCGATATAGTAGCTTTAGAGCTAACTTGGAAGGCAATGACAAGATCGCAACATACAAAGAGACCTGAAAACAAGGTAACTTCACAACCTCCTTTTCTCGCAAAGCACCCGTTCCGGATTTACTAAATCCATTATCTAATGGGACTTGATGAATTCGAGATTTACGGCCGAAATCTATGAAATCTAGATTTATCAAAACTGCAGCTTTATTTCGTTCAAACTAACCGTCTGGCAAGATTTAGGTTAAATCCAGGTTAAGTCCCATTATAACTTTGTTATCAGACAAGCCCAAAATGTTATTAAAATCTGATTTACCAAAAAAATTTTGCATGAAATCACATAAATAATTGCAAAGCATCTCAAATCCGAGGAAATCATAGAACAATTGTACAAGTTATAAGTGACTTATTTTTTTACTAAAAACAATAGAAATTTACCAAACAAAGCCTGCTATTCATAAGACATAATCTTGTTCACAATATTATTTATATTTGAGAGGACTTATAGTTTATATTTTCATTTGTAAACATTGGCATATTTAGTAGGATATTAAACTTCTTCCTTATAATGAAAAAAGATTATGGTAGAATAGATTTGATAATTGGGATATAATTCATGTCATTTATTTTATTATTGTAGTTTCCCCTATGCCTATTCAAAGACCTTATTATAGGTCAAGGATATATGCAATACTTTCATTTCCCCTCACTAGCGCCCAGACAGCTTTGCTAGCCACACGGTTCGTCCATTCTTCAATGTTTTGTTGTTGATGACTTCTCTTATATTGTCTCCATCTTATATATGGTACATGACCTCTTCATCTCCTGTGCATGTTTTGAAAAACTCTTTTATCAACATCTCTAGTGATCATAGGCCTTTAGATTTCTTGCTAGCTCATATGGCATTCTCTCATCTTCATGCAACCCCTCAAGCTCATGATGCCACCATTAAGTTCTCCAAATTGAAGGCATTCAATTATTGGGGCCAAACATATGTATTGAAGTTTTGAACCTCTACTTCCTTCACTAAGATTGCTAAGGCTATGTGATGTTTTTTTTTTTTTTTGTTCTACTTTCAAGAAAATAACATTTCCAGGGCCAACTTTCTCTATAACAGAAGGATTTGCCCATTGAAGATTACTACAGCACATTGTGAGATAAGTTTGTGCGAGATGAGTAGATGGCTTACTTTGTTATAAATCTTTTAACATTGATCCTAAGATATGGCAACAATAAAATGGATGATCTTGTTTATTAAATTCCTATCAGACCTTTATACATTCCTTGAACATGTGCATTCTCAATGAATGCTTGATTAAATAATTTCCAATCTTGCAACCACTCTTTCGTTAGTTCTTCACATTATCGAACTATCATCTCCTGCTCCACGATCTTTCGTTTGAACTATCCTCAGTATTGAGAATCGTGTTGGGCAGGGTGATAATTGTCACAGAGGTCATATTGTTATAGTATGAGATTTTTAGGGTGGGGGGTTGTGATTTGATTTCTTTCCTCCTTAGTCTCATTGTGTTTGTATTTATTAACATTAGAGCAATGTTGTGCAAAATTTGATTACCGTCCTACTACCCAAGATGCCCTGAGAACCTCTACTTCTACCAATGGTTCTTCGACAATTGTTGCCCCCTTCAGCTTTGACACGATTTCTTAAGAGGAATAGGATTATTTCAAAACTTTTACATTTTGATGTAGTTGTCTCCTCAAGTATATTCTAGAGTTTAGCAAAGTTTTAGGATGAGCACTTGGGTTTAGAGAAAATTTTAGCAATGTTAAAAGATGAGCAATTGGGTTTAGAGGAGATTCTCCTTTTTTTATGTGACAGATTTGCATCACCCTCCAAATTAAACAATTAAATTAAGTAGAAATATGAAAACTAAAGCATTTGACGGTCATCCTCACTTGGACTCGATAATAAGTAACATTAAAAAAGTTCTTACTAATAAAATATTTAAGAGTATTCCAAAATATCAAAATAACATCATAAAAAGTCATATAAACACTCAATAAAAAACAAGAATCTAAAATAAACCAATATTAAAAACTAGAAGTCTAAAATAAACAAAAAAATATATTCTTATTCCTTAAATAAACTTGTCAAGAATTTTATGACTAAAAATTTAGATGACTCTCTTACTCCCATTATTTAAAATGTCTTCAACAGAATTATCTTAGTAGTTGATTTATTTTTCATCTCTCTCATTTTCACTTGTATCAATATACGCCAAATCTTCCTAATTATTTTCATCTCAACCATCTTCATTTTTTCTAATTAATAAAAGTCCAATAAAAATTATTTCTATAAATGATTTTAATTTCTAAATTTTTATACCAACTTTTATTAATGAAATATGTTTTGCTATAAATCATAATGCCAAATGGGCTTTGGGCATATAAACTTCAAAAGCTCAACACCTCATAGAGGTGCAAATTGACGCAAACACCTCATTATATATGTGTCTAAAACAATCAATGCGTACAAAGCAATAAACTCATGCGGAGCATATGCCATTGGTGATTTTTGTGTGCCTCAGATTGCACAGTTTAAATTTTGACATTTAGACTCATATGCCTATTCCCAAATGACAAGAAAACACAAACTCTTCACCTTTCTTCCACAACACATGATGAAATATTGAAATATAATTACAATGACATTAATATTAAAATTAATTTCATTAATCCTCAAGCTTTTTCTGTGATAAATATGATATTAAACTTTTTCATTTAATGCCTTTTGATAGAAAATATTAAGATTAAGTAATTTTTATTCTTCAACTTATATTAATAATTTATAAAAAAAACATAACATTCAAGTTGTATCATATTCCACAACTTATACTGAAAATTTATAAACAAATATTTAGAATTCAAGTTGTTTGGTTGAAACGGAGGAATCCTTCGGGTCTATTGTGTGATAGAAAAGTACTGCTTAGACAGACAGAAAAATTTTATAAGATGGGGTTGAGACCCACAATGCTCTATGGCGCTGAATGTTGGCCTTTAAAAGAGAAGCATAAAACTAAGTTAAGTGTTGCCGAGATGNGATGCCTTTTGATAGAAAATATTAAGATTAAGTAATTTTCATTCCACAACTTATATTGATAATTTATAAAAAAAAACATAACATTCAAGTTGTATCATATTCCACAACTTATATTGCAAATTTATACACAAATATTTAGAATACAAGTTGTTTGGTTGAAGTGGAGGAATACTTCGGGCCTATTGTGTGATAGAAAAGTACCGCTTAGACAAAAAGAAAAATTTTATAAGATGGGATTGAGACCCACAATGCTCTATGGCGCTGAATGTTAGCCTTTAAAAGAGAAGCATAAAACTAAGTTAAGTGTTGCCAAGATGAGAATTCTTAGGTGGATGAGTGGCTTTACACTTAGAGACAAAATGTGAAATGAATATATCCGTGATAAGCTGGTGTAGCTCTAGTGGAAGACAAAATTAAAGTTAGTTGTCATAAATGGTTTGGTCACATTAAACGTCGACCATCTGATCATCCGGTAAGAAGAGTAGATGTTTAAGATTTGACTTATATTAAAAAAAGGAAGACATAGACTATAAAAAATGATCTTAATTTATTAGAATTAAATGAAAATATGACATTCAATAGGACGCAATGGAGAAAAAGGATTCATGTAGCCAACCTCACTTAGTGGGATAAAGGCTTGTTGTTGTTGTTGTTGGATTTGAGTTGTATCATGTTTGTGGTCCATTTTTATGTTAACACCTGATAGAATTCCATACAAATCTTTATTAGGGTTTTAAAATTGCTTTGTTGTTATTAAAAATGTGAATACCTACAATATAGCTTGCATATAGGCTAGAGGATATAAAAGTTTGATAATGCTAATATTTCAAAAGCCAATGTTCTGAAAATTAGACCCATTTTGCCTAATCAATTGGTCAAACTTTAAGCAAGCTACTAGAGTGGTTCAAAGAAGTAAAGAATCCAGCTAACAAAAAATCAGGGAAAAAATTCTTGAACCAGCGGTTGAACCATTAAACCAAGCATGATTTAGAAGAACCATATCGTTCTTTATACAATCTTAAATGGAGTGATGGACAAATAACAACATCTCATTTTTCATATCTAGCCCTCATCTTCACGTTAGGTGATTGCATTTTCTTTTAGCTAGACAAAATGGCATCTTTGTCCATATTCCAATTTTGTAAGAAGCATAATCCTTAATGAATCACTTAAATAGTATAGTAAATTAGCTAATGTTGGTGTAGTTGTGGATGTGGGTTTATTTAAATAACCATATAAATTTTGGTAATCTTTTTTAGTGCTTGTCCTCTTTTGCAATTACTTTATTGTTTATGATGCACAACCTTAAGTTGAAGGCAGACTCTTTCCTAAGTCACATTGACACCGAGAGAATGATCATGCTTTCAAATTTCTCAAGACATGAAGTATTCTTGGACCTACGAGCCAAGAAACCAAGAATATGAGGGAAACTACTAGGATTTTAAAAATCAATTTCTGATCAAGTAAACTTCCAAAAAATAACGCATGGATCTCAACAAAGATTAGAATGATTGAATTTTTTTTATTAGTTACTCAAAAGATTAAGTCAGAAACCNCCTTGGACCTACTAGCCAAAAAACCAAGAACATGAGGGAAACTACTAGGATTTTAAAAATCAATTTTTGATCAAGTAAACTTCCAAAAAATAATGCATGGATCTCAACAAAGATTAGAATGATTGAATTTTTTTTATTAGTTACTCAAAAGATTAAGTCAGAAACCAAATAAGCTCAAAATACAAAAAAAGAAAAAAAAGAGAGATTTAGTAAGTGCAAAAAACCCAAGGACATCACTATCACTTAGTTCATGCACCAAAAAGGCTTGAACCAATCTAACCAAACTCGTTGTATTTACCATAATTGCTTGACCAACCCCATTTCCCTCAAGCGGTAATAAGCTACAAGCAAAAATTATAGAACAAGTCTAGACATTGACACAAATACGAAGTGCAAAAAATATTTATCTCAACATGATGTGAAATACAATGTAATATAACTAAATTGCAAAAAAAATCCAAATAAAAATTCTCACTTGAATTTCTCAGAGGACTATCTGCCTCATTTATGAGCTGAATTAGAAAGTTCTCCATCACATCAGCATTGTAATTTACCAACGGCCTCTCCGAATCACCTAAACCAGGCCAATCGACGATAGTAGCACGCCAATTAACATTTCCTTTCCTTCCAACAATATCTTTTGCAACAACGCTCCACTCCTCAACAGTACTAACATCTGATATTGTAGGAATCATGAGGATGCTCTTTTCATTAGCACTGTTTTCTTCCTTGTGTTCTTCATAGTTAATATTGATGGTTGTTCCTTGAAATCTCCACCGCCAATTCCCAGACTTAAAAAAAAAATTCAATGTTTGCGACAGAAAACAATTATTCCAAAACAAAATAATAAAATTAAATAAATCTATAGTTTGGTTAAAAATTAATGCTCTATGTTGTTTAACATCCTTTGATTCAACGAAATGATTGCATGAGAAATACAGCTCATAAAATTACTATTATTCACTTTGTAAATTTACAATGGTAAAAAGAATTCTATCGAATATAGGCAGGCATGCATATAGCTTTACAATCTTCAAATTATTCTCATCGCTCAGGTTAGTATGAGAGAACTTCCACCTTCAAATGTCATGATATCATTAGAATGATACAAGGTCAAAAGGGTTCATCAAAGAATTATATTATACAAAAATAGCCCCGCACTTTACACTTTCCTAACATAATTTCAAGATTTTCAGGACTAAAATTATAAAGAATAGAATCAGATTCTTTCTTGGATTCAAAAGCTTTAAGGAAATCAACTATAATATAAATGCCTTCTTCATAAAGTGATAAGTAGCTAATCAAAACTTATAAAAGGCTTCAACAATCTATGGATTCCAAAATTGAGTTTCGCAATAGCGTAACAGCTGCTGGCAAGTTTCAAGTATGCGGATTTATACAAACTAAAGCCGATACATAGACTGCCCAATTGACCACAGGATCACCCAGTGATCTGATCAAACGAATCTTCAGTTTAATTTCCATCAATCAAGAATTTCAATACAATAAGCATCAAGAAGGGGGAGCAAAAATGAATATCCTCACCTTCGTTGAGATCAATGGCTTCTCCACCGTTGCAGTTGCTTTAGCGGGATCCACGGAAGAAGACACGCATCGGACCGTAATGGGACTTCCCAGCCGAGTACAGGAGAATCGTGGTGCATAAGAAATAGAAGTTCGAGAAAACTTCGCCGGAGAGGGAATCATGTACAGAGCAGCTGTGAGCGCCATGTATGACCGCCAATTAGGGTTGTCGTCGGAACACCCTCGTAGAGATGGAGGTTGTGGATCTGGAGGCTGGCGAGGCTTTCAATTCAACAGCGTCACATTTCTTTTTTATTTTTATTTTTCTTTTCCAAGTTGAATTGATCAATGAAGTTTCTAAATCTTTTTCTTTTTGTAGGCTTTAAAATTAATTTTTAGTTAAATTCATTTTTTTGTGTTGTTTACTGAATTTCATAGACTTCTATTGAATCCTAATTTGTACGTCAATCACATCTCAAGGAATAAACAAGCAAATATCATAACAATTAAGTCAATCATTTTAATCTCTTTTATTCATAGAATGATCTCTCTATTTATAGTGAGATAGCGCAATATAGTGATGTTACATTCTTGTCCCTACTTTAAAGGGCATTGTATAAGATATTCTTTGTATTTTACAGATATGAGTCTATTATTCTGCTATTCTTTGGTTTGGTCTGATGAGATTGTTTGGCTTTGGGGCTGCATGACAGGATCGCCCGACCACAAACTAAAGCCGATACATACACTCAATCAGTCACATGAATGTAGTCAGCCAGCGATCACCAGCAGACAGAGAATATTCGGTCAGTCACCAAAGGCCGGACACATGGAGAACCTTTGGTCGACCATCTTAGTTGGTCACTCCCAGTCAGGCGACCCACATCGATCATCCTTAAGGAAGAAGTTTAGCCACTCACCCCCAACCAACTGACCAACCTTGGTCTGGCACCCGACGCCGATGGTTCCCGCGTAAGGACAATCTCTAGAACTTTAGATTTGGGCGACGAAATGATGAAAATACCCCCACATTGGCCTCCTTAAAGTATGTGCATTCTTTTAATAATACTTTTCCCTCCTTTTTTACTTCTTAAAATGGAAGACCCTATGAATGTATAAAGGGATCCCCCTAACATCCCTCACTTGGGCTCTTCTCTCTCTAGAGATCATGTAGGGAGGAATCTCTCTCATTCCCCTCTCTTATAACCTTTATTTTCCGAGGGATAAAAGGGGCCAAAGAATACGGGAACACCCATATCATTGGTTTGGTTCGTGCAATAGGTGTATTTATATCATTGGTTTGGTGTTGTATGTACCAATATTTTGCAACTAATTGACCCAGTTTGGTACAAATTTGGCAGTGTATGAGGGGATGTTGAGAAGTCCTAGATTTTTGACTTGAGTAACTTGAGCTAGGTGAATTGGTGAAGGAAGCATTGGTGCATCCTATGTAAAATTCATAGGAGTGGCCTCTTCCTCTACCATTGACTGTGAGAAGAGCTAAATGTTGTTCATTAGGTTAGAAGTGTTGTAGATCTTTTGCAGCATCAACATGAAGGTTGGTCTTTTCACAACTTATATGTGAATATAGGTAGTCTAGACTTGTAGGCTGAAGGATTGTAAGAATAGCTATTTTGAAGGCTTGATATGAAGGAGGTAAGCCCTTTAAAGCGTAATAAATAATATCCTCAACTTTGAGAGGAGCTCTAGCCATAGCTTGAACAACAATTTTTGCTTTGATGGTAGAGAGATATTGAGTCATGGTCAGGTCATTCATAAAAGTGTGGTATAACTAATTTTTAGTTGGATCCTCGTGATTGATTGGTTGAGCAACCACCTTTAAAATGTTGTTCAAATTTTTGCACAAATGTTAAGGGCAAGAACATATAATAGTAGAGAGAGAGATAATGAAGTATAAGGTTGCTACAAGATTCTGGTCAATTAACTTCCAATTGTTGTAATCGTTGTCAGGATGAAAGACCCATCTTCTTATATGATCAGTTTTGGAGGGCATATGGTTTTGCTCTTAATAAATCCAACAAATCCATTTGCACGAAATATTTTAAGCATCTGGGAGCACCAAATAGTGTAATTTTCCGAAGTGAGTGGGATGCTGATAATATTCTTAATGTTAGATGTTAAGAGCATAAGTTGAGTTGGGATGTGGGTGTGCTCCATTGAAGATGAGTAATTAAGTTGGCTAATGCTGGATGATTAGTTGAGTGCTTCCACCGTTGGGAAGAAAATTAGGCTCAAGTTTAACTGACGCAAGGCTAGGGTTGCTCTAATATGATGTAAAACACTAGAAGCAGAGTTACTAGTGTTGAAGACAAGTAGAATACAAATAGAAGAGTAACTAATACTTAATATGTTAAAAAACAATTGAGATAAAATCAACCCATACACTATTAAAGTTTGTTATGGAGTAGAGGATATTCACGTGGATAGAACTAGATTGTTGCTTTCTTGTAAGGTAGTGGACATGTGCTGAGTACGAGTGAAGTATGTGAGGTGAATATTTCATAACAATAGCTGTCTCAAAAGCAAAGTAATGAAGTGGTGATCTATTCTTACAACTAAAAACCCTAGTATGAAGGATTGACAGAGGGTCTTTTTTCTTAGCCCAAAAAAGTTTTTTTTAGCCACTGTTGCGATATCTTAGTCTCATATCTTTGCTTTACATTTCTTTTTTTGGTCTCATATCATTTTTTGTCTCACTTATAGGAAAAAAAATGTGTCGATGAGTCGTATATGTGAATATGGTGTACTCATGATGTACCCTCATAATCCTCAAATACGAATGACCACACATAATATTTTCACCACTATAGATCAAGATCTTTTATTGCTTCATGCTGTATCTTCATTTACCCTCCGTAATGTTTTGTAATTCTCTTTTTATTTAATAATAATAATAATAATAATAATAATAATAATAATAATAATAATAATAATAATAATAATTATTATAAGTCAAAATTTAAAATTAATATAATGAAATATAAGTCAAAATTATTTAATTTATATAAAAACACAGCCCATTTTCAAGTTTATGGTAGAAGCTTAAAATCCATCTCATAATCCTACTAATACATAAAGTCAATACCTAACAAAAAATGACATTAAATTAGACTATAAAAATGAGAAAAAAAAATTTTATTCAAACTCTCAATTTAGCTAATTATTTTTATTATAAATTTACTTCTAATTTTAATTTTTTCATGAATTAATTAATTGAATTTTATTTAATTTTAAGTCTCAGAGTTGTTGGATAAAATACAATAAAAATGAATTAGTTTATATTAGCTGTGCTTTCACTCACATGATAAAAATTAAGTACTTGAATTTAAATTGGTGTATTTTATTATATTATTGTAACTAACATTAAATATTTAAAATAATCAAATTAAATTAAATCAAATCAAATTCATAATATATTTAAATTGTCAATTCAGATTCAGTTTAGTTTATTTTTAATAAAATTAAAAAAAAAAAAATTAAATGCTCCTATTTTGATTTGTTAATCTAACAAACATTTAAAGCTTAATTAAAATATCATTTATTATTATTATTATTATTATTATTATTTTGAAATAAAAAGAAATTTTGAAATAAATTAAAGTCTCATTTAAGGCGGTGTTTGGTTGTAACATGAATTTATATTAAATATGATTTATCAAATTCAGTAAATTCAGGGCTCGTTTGCGGTAGTGCGGTGGCGTTTTCAAAACATCGCCTTAGTGTTTGGAAGTCCCGTTCGTGCGGATTATCCCTGCCGCAGTGCGTTAGCTTATCGGAATTTCTTAAGGGTCTTCGACGTGGGCGAAGACTTACGTCCCGCGTTTAGCTTGTAACATTGCCCTAGTTACCCTCGCTCTCCCTCCCTGGATTCGTCACCCTAGAGAAGATCAGACTGTATTCCTTTCAACTTTTCTTTGTGATTCGCAAGGTATGTTTTGCCTCACCGTCAATTCGTAAGGAATGCTTCCTCTAGAGCGATCAAACGTCGGTGGGTGTGAATGGTTCTTTGTAGATGATTAAACGTCGTTTTATTTTGGTGTGAATGGTTCTTTGTGGATTTCAGACCGTAAGCCTTGTTTTTTTTTTCTTCATTGACCGAAGATTTTCGTCTTCTTCGTTTTATTTTGAACTCGAACAATGCGAATGGTGCTTTGCCCTAGAATTCATTTCGTTTTTTGCTGGGCGTGAATAAAAGTTTGGAGAATGGATTCTTTATATCAGGGCCGAATTTCGTTTCGATTTTTGCCGGTTGTTCCATGCCCGAAGAACAATATCTTTACTCTTCTTCTAATTATTTCAATTGGAAAAGCAAGTATTTTTTCATGGAGTGAGGAATAATGCTGCTTGGTTCATGAAAATGCTTAAGAGCTGCAATTAATTCTTGTTTTTAGGAAACATAGGCATGAGCTTGGTTCATGAAAATGCTGCTATTAATTTCTATTTATGTGCTAATTTTGTGACCGATGAAAAAGAACTTTGCGAGCGATGATGGAAGAAAATCTGCAATCTGCTATTAAATCTGGATTTACGTTACAAAAGAGATAGAACACGAAATTTAAAGCCAAAACACGACAATTTTTCATTTAACGGAGCATTAGACCCGGATAAAAATTAAATTCATGACTAAATTCTATTAAGAGTTTGCTACCAAACACTCCTTAATGACTCAAAGTCATTAAAATAGTGATTTAATATCCTTAGCCAAGCGTGGCAATAAGGTTTTGACTTATAATGAATTCAATTTTAAACACTTAGCCAAAAAAATAAAAGCAACTTGAAGAAAAAGGCAGCACTAATACACACATTAGTCTTAATACCCTTCTAATCACCTCTCTAATTATAATTAATAGGGTCAACATCAATAGGTCCATGCTAGAGGCCTCATGTACAGTAATTCTAAGAAGCTAGTATTCTATAGGAGAAATTGATGCTTTCACACGTTTTTGCTCATTAATATTAGTCCATAAATTTGTTGGTGAANATCATGTACAATAATTCCAAGAAGCTACTATTCTATTGGAGAAATTGATGCTTTCACACGTTTTTGCTCATTAATATTAGTCCATAAATTTGTTGGTGAAAAGGAAAAACAATTTTTTAAAATATTTTAAGATGTTGAGTTTTATATTATTAATATAATATATATGAGATGTGATAGAGAGAGGAGCGTAAAAGTCTGCTCAAGCCACTCTTAACTTGAGTTTGATTAATTAATTGAGTTCGAGCCCGAGAGTCCGAGCGTAGAGACACCCGACCTAACAATCGTTTGGTCTCAGAGCCACTCGACTCAACAGCCGCCCGATCATATCCATGGGCCCCATGGGCCGAATTTATTTATAGAATAAAATACCACCGTCATATCTACTTATTTTTATGGGTACAATACGTAATTGTATAGCGGCTCGTTCTTATAAATAGAAGGTCCTTTTCACGAATATAATTTACGCAAATTTATTGTTCTTTACGGTGCTTTTGCTTTCTCTCTCTCTCTCTGCCTATCTTTCAACGCTCTATCCTTTGGCAGGCCTCCCGATATTGGGCCCCTCGATTAGGAAGTAATTGGTACCCTTCTGCTTCTTGAAAAAGACGTCAGCTGGAATTGTCCTGATCCCCCAACCCTGGTAGAGAAGGTAATGAAGAACTTGTATCTCCAATCTTTGACCTAGTGTTTCAGATCGAAGAATTGGAATTGATTGGTTATTCCAAACTGGGTATAACTATTCAATTCCACATAGAATGAAAACATGTCACAAAATAAAATAATGTAGGTCATGATTGCCGCCATGGAATTCGGCTTAATTTGTGCAAGAATAACCCATTACTGATTGAAAAATGATTGGAGTTCATAGTACAAAGGAAGCCACAACCTGTACCGACTTGATACACAACCAAATTATTACCATATCTCTCGGTCGCCCTTTCATTAAGATGGGTGCTTCACAGCTTAATTGTCAATTGAAAAATAATGCTTTCTTCAATAAAAGCAATGTCTGATGATGACAGAATGGATTGCTCGTCCACAGCCTCCAAACTGAAAGCCGAGGAGTCCTTTTAGAGACATATGAACACTGAAGAAGTAAATAACAACGAAATTGAGACAAAAAGAGAATCGAGGAGCAAAAAGGGAAAATATAGAAAGCATGCTCATTGGTCCCTCAACACCTATTTATAAAAACATAGCAGAAGAAAATGCCGCCCGTGAAAATCAAGGAAATTGTCTTGTCAAAAACATGGAGATGTGAAAAAATAAATGTTATGTTTAACATAAAAGGCATGATTCCACCGGGATTCAATATGACAAGAAATATTTAACAACTTGATCTTCGTCAGCCTCAGCCAAGATTGAATCCCTCCTAGTTAATCTCTTAAACAATATATGGCCATCTAGCTTAAATTGATTCACATTAAATGCGTCCTCTTGAAGCTCAGCAACCTCACAACGAAGAACAATTGTTTTCCCACACAACTCCTCTAGCCTGGCTTGTAAGTCTCGTTCATGGCAGGCTAGAATCGCCTACATTTCCACCAAGTAATATGATAAAGCTTTAGTGGATGACCAACGCTCTTCAAAAGTTTCACCCTGAACCTCGTAGAGTTTGGCTGAATGATCAACCACATCTTATTCACAACAAGTCAGTCCCTTGGGAGCTACGATTGTCTGTAAGGGCAGGTCACCGCTGCCAACGCCGACCGACCACTGTCTGATGCAAGCATCCTCATTTATGAGAGGGAAAAACAGTCAAGTAGCATCAGTTGTTCAAAAAAAAAAAAGGCAAAGGGGGAGGGGGGGATGTAGTTTAGCCNCGCGGGTTGGGAAATCTTCTTCCGGCCCAAACTGTCCAGACGTTAGCTAGAAGGGGAATATTCATAGCAATTGGTTGGATCTGAACTTCAAATGGAGCTCTTATCGACAGGTCGATTGCTAAGGCATCCTGCTTTTCATCAACAACAAGTAAATTTCTCCCCAATGTACCATGAATCGAATTAGATGGCTCCTCCGCCCCTGCCTCCTCAATCAGACTTGACCTCTTAGCCAACCTCTTCCTCGATGACTCACTCATGGGTTGCCACAATTTGATCCCGAGCCTGACTAGCATCCTGTTATCCACAGGTTTTAGCACAGGGTCAGATCCTTTTCTCAATAGTGAAATGACGAACAATAAACAAAAGTCTAGAAAAGAAAATAACTCGAGACGATGAAACTATCCCCTCATAGGCTTATATATGATGATCTTGGGCACGAAAATTCATGGAGTTTCTTTACGATATTAAATGAATAATGTTATAAGATTCATTTATTTTAAAATTTCTATGTCTTTGTCACAGCTATCGCTATCAAGGAGCACAAAAATTGATGAATTTTAATATGTATATCAAAAATATGTCAACACCAATCATAAAGACATCTTGTGGATAACAGAATAATTGACATGGCCCAGTGGGACCTAACAAGGACGATCCAGGACCACATGATAGATCGGCAACCCATGCCTACCTAAAAGACAGTGCACCTCAAGAGGATAAAAAACATATCACCCCTGAAGAATCCATCAAACCAGATCCACTTGGACAAACAAGTGTGCTGAGATACTAAAAAGAGATCTCCGTACCCGAAAGCAGAAATCGTGAATCCTTAGTAAGTAGTCGTCCGACTTGAGGGCTGCCCAGGCCAACGACCGTCCAGCCTCATGATAGTCTGGCCCATAGAGTCATCCGACCCATAGAGCCGCTCGACCCAACAGTCATCTGGTCTCACAGCCTTCCAGTTTTGTATCTGCTCAATCCAACAACCGCCTAACTACACCTATGGGCCCTATGAGCCAAATTTATGTGTAGGCTAAAATACCCTCGTCGTACCTACATATTTCAGGGACATAATATGTAATTGTATAACGCCTTATTCCTATAAATAAGACATCCATTTCATTAATAAAGATTGCATAAATTTATTATTATTTATTCTGCTATTATTCTTCCTCTCTCTCTTCCATCCTCATCGCTCTACCACTTAGACAAATACATTGGCATTGAGAGAAGTGTATGTAAATGTTCCTAATTTATAATATCAGAATATTCAGGATCATTAAAATTTAAAATCAAATTCCGCTCATATCAATTTTTCACTTTCTAGTTCAATATTTTATTAAAAATAAATAATAATAATAATAATAATAATAATAAATAAACAACTAAATATAATATAACATTGATGCGTGCTAGAAAATTCGCGGCGGTAGAGTAATGAATTATCGTCTTAGAGTTGCGCGAGGATTCAACATACACTCAGATGAAAATGAATTAAACTGTGATAACACCAGAAGTTTTTACGTGAAAAACCCGTAAAGGAGAAAAACCACGGGGCCTGACCTAGTTGTAAAAATCCATTATAAGTTGATGATTACGGATGCCCCTTGTCCCACAGGCGGGAAATGATTACTAGCTTTCCAAATTACAACGTCGACTGACGACGTCTAGTCAGCGGTGGTTGACGGAGGTCGGCAGTGATCGACGGTAGTTGACGACAATCAATGAAGGTCGGCGGTGGTCGACGGAGGTCAGTGGTGGTTGTCGACGGTCGGTGGTGATCGACAACGATCGACAATGACGATGATGATCTTGAACTTGAGCTCCTTCTCAAAGCCTCAAGTTCTCTCTTAAGCCTCATCCACTTCATGTGAGGGGTGGGCTCTATTTATAGTATTTTGAGTGTAATTAATGCAAGAATATGAACCATTTTGATCGGACGGTCCGAAGAGCTTCCTTTGATCAGATGACGTTTGATGGACATTTGCGTACCTTAACTATGTCGGAATTGAGCAATCTTGGGCTCATTGGATTCGTCTTGTCGAGACGCTCGATTCGACAATGAACTCACTAGATCCGATATCCGTTTGACCTTTCAAATATCTTTGGAAATCTTCCAATAGTTGTTTAATGATTTGATCCGGGCTTGATTTGACTCGGATTGGACTGACTTTCATATCATTAGGTCCATCTCTTTGAGCCGATCAATTTGGCTATAAGTTTGTTGAAATCGGAACTCCGAATGACTCTTAATCGAAATTTGAATGTTTCCTATTTAAAAAATTGCACCATGATTCTTTTCAAAAAAAGACAGATGGCATGGGCCATGGGCAGTGGAAAAGGTGGTTGGGCGACAAAGGAGAACGAAGTGGAATGTTTCCTAATCAAAGTCCATCAATGATGCATTATTTTTCTAATAAAATTATTTATGTTAAATTAGTTGATTTCCATGGTTTTAATTTTCCGGCTAGGTTTGAAAATAAAATAATAGGTTCGGATGGGANGTCCATCAATGATGCATTATTTTTCTAATAAATTTATTTATTTTAAATTAGTTGATTTCCATGGTTTTAATTTTCCGGCTAGGTTTGAAAATAAAATAATAGGTTCGGATGGCAACATCCGAACCGGAACCGCAGGGAGCACGGCACTACTTCGTGAATTTTGAAGCATATTTTTTATATGTTGTGTGTTTTAAGTTCAGACATCAACATTGAGGCTTTACATTTATATCATTCTTAATTGTACTTTATTTAAATAATAAATGAATCTAGATGATATGGTTATAAATATTTGTATGCATGTAAATTTCTCATATATATGAGTCTTTTACTTATATTTCATCGAGTTGAGTCGAGCAGAATATATCATAATTTGGATTTGGCTTGGTATGATTATAAGTTTGGTACAATGATAAGTTGTTCATGTTTGATTTGAGCTTGTGTCGAGCTTTCATGTATAGTTCAAGTTTGACTTGCTTAAATTTTGTAATGTTTGAACTTAATTTGTATTTGATTTTTTTATGACAAGTGAACGAGTGTTTAAGCGAGTTAAAAATTCGAACGAGTATTTAGATTTTCAAATAAATAATTTAATAAATAATTTAGAAATCTAAATAAATAGACAATTGACTAAATAATAGAAGGGAAAGAATTAACCCACATGTAGTCACCTAATGTTTATAATAGATATTTTCTCACGCGAAATAATCCTAAGATAAATAAAAAATATTAATACAAGAGAAAAAAAATCTCCATTTTTCTATTGTTGAAACCTTTTAGGATGTAGGATCTTGTGATGTCCGTGAGTACATTCAGATCGACCAAAAATCCAATGATGTGGGAAGAGTCATGCGGAGAAAGAAAATGGGATGAAAAAGGTTTCATGAGATAGGGTCATTAGAGGAGCTTGATCATGGGAGACAAAAAGTTCTTCCTCTAGAAAATTTGGGATTCCTTCGGAAGAGAGAGCCCCATTCCTCTTCTTCTTGTTGATGCTTTTATACATGGGATAAAATATAATGTAATCGTTGACTTCTTTTTGACCAACGACAAAACTGGAAGCATTGTCGGCTATTATCAAATATTGCCGGCATGCCAATTATCCTTGATGTGTCGAGGATGGATCTAAATAATGAGTGTTGAGCAGCATCCTTAAATGAGAAAATGATTGATATCCTGGTTGGTCATGATGAGCTTCATGGCTTGCTACTTCTGTAATGGAAGGTTCGCATTGCCTCCTTGAAGAAGATGAAAATGAGTTTGTTGACATTAATTTTTGATGTGATAAACATGAGACATCCTCGTCGAGTGACACGACATTATAGTTGGGTTCTACACCATCATATGTGGGCTCCGAGTTGAGAGTTGCTAAGCCTACTTCCGGTATACTCTAGGTTAACGTTTGTTCCTGTGACATAGAGCCATATCTTGCTGATATGGACTTTCCTGTGGCGTAGAACATTAACTAGAGTTCCCCGTACCATGTTCAGACCGTATGTCCAAGGCTTGATAGATGGATTTCATGTTGGAACTGCTCTGCTCGATGACAAGTAGACGGTTCAGTCCCTCAAACTCTTTTGAGAAGCATTTAGGGTCCCTACGGAGGTCTGAGAATCATTACCTGCTCACATTAGATCCTTCGGAGGTCCCATGAGGCCCGAAACCTCATTGACTAGCTTCTCTAAAAGCCCAATATTTATGTGGTCCGGCATGACCACACCAAATTCGGGTGTGGCCATGTTGAGACAAGCTTGCACAACCCAAAAGGGCTATGATTGATGTGACCGGACCCGATGTGACCACACCAGCCAAATAGAGGTTGAGACATAATAACCCTGCAACCTTGGAGTGACCACACCCAAATCTTAGCAGGGGCCCAAGTTCGATCGACGTGACCATGCCTGCAATCACCCAAAGTATTTATGCCGTCCACTGGAATGGTCACACTGGGTCTTGATCTGCAACACTTTGAATAGTGGTGTGACTATGCATGAATGTGGCGTGGCCACGCCGTCTAGACTAGTTTGCGAATTTTTACCTTTTAGTCTCCGGATTCTTACAGGCAAGGTGGTAATGACCACTGGTCTTTCTCCTTTTATCTGATTCTTCATCCAAATAAGGCATATGAGATATTTTGGGGCCATTCCAAATTGGGGAAAGCAACTCAGACTGCTTGGGTAATCTTCTTATGGTTGTTTAACCAAGAGGAGGTGAGCATTTTATGGAGATCAGCTATCACTTTGCTTAGAGGATTATATGGAAGAAGAGAGGTTGAGAGAGAGCATTCAAGGAGCTTTCAAGAAGACTTATTGAGGGATTTCATCTTTTTCTTGAAGGAGAAGCTAAGGAAAGCTATTCTTCTCCATTTTCTACACCTCTCCTTTCATTTCTCTAAGCAACTCTCCAGCAAGGAGAGCTTCTTCTTGACTTTAGAGAAGGAAGGTTTTGGTGTTCTCGATGTCTCAACTCTCCAATGAGGAGAGCTTCCTCATCTCTTTTGAGGAGGAAAAATTCGGCGGTGTCATCACTCTCTTCTGTGAGAAGAGCTTCTTCCTACGAGAAAAAAACACTTCGATCAACTATCATGAAGGTGAAATTCTTTAATCCCTTGTAATTTTCATTCTTAGGGCCTCTAGGTCGGGATGTTAGAGACATTAAGTTAATATTTTGAATTCTAAGATGAAAACCCATTGAATTAGCAGCTTTCACATTTCCCCACAAATCCATGAGAAAAACCTACCATTTTTGTCTCTTGCACAAAATACCGATGCTTGGGGTCATTATAACCCTGTGTTTGTGTCGATAATTTTTTTCCCCATGACAGAGGAGAGTAAAATCCATCGTTTGCGTATATAGAACAAAAAATCCCACGACTTTGATGTTCCCAATGCCACGAAGATTTTCCCTGCAAAATTTCTTTGTACAAGGAAAATGGAGGCGACCACCCGTTACTTTGTGTGATGCCCGCCTCGTTCCGTCGATTACCCCTAAGGTTTACTCGTGAGTTCACAAAGGCAAGCATGATTCATCATCAAATTTAATCGAATCTCATATTGCATGTGTTTCACACTTTTGATGCATGCACCATATGGATTATTTTGAAAATTTCATAAAAAAACATCCATTTTTGCATGTGTCCTTGATCGACCACACCCTTCCATTTAATTTATTTTCCTTGGTCTACTTGATCGATCAGAGCTACCACCCCAATCATATTGATTGATCATCCTTCGTTGATCGACCGCACACCCTGACCTGATTGTCCATTTTTTGTACTTTCGATCGGCTAGCCACCACTTACCTGAGCATATCGATTTACCATCCTTCGTTGATCGGTCGCACTCTGGCTCGATTGGCCATTTTCACTCCTTTTGATCAATCGGTTGCCACCGACCTGAGCGTATCCACTGATCATTCTTTATTGACCGACAATGCCCTCCAACCTGACCGACTAGCTCCGTCAACTTAATTGATTGGCTGCCATCTGCCTGATCGAATCAATCAGCTACCCTTAGTTGATCGGCCTCATACCGGTCTGATTGAACTTCTTCGAGCCACATAATCGATTTGCGCCACCACCGACTCACTTGGTCTATTGACCCCTTTCTGTCGACATGGTCGATCAGTACCGCCACCGGCCTGATTAATCAGTCGATCTTTTGCATTTTGTATGTTGTATTCATTGCATGCATTTTCACATTGTCTGCATTAGCACATTCATACTTGCACACTATCATGCACTATGAGAATATCCTCTCATATGCTCATGATGAATTTTNGTGTATGTGATGTATGCTAGTGGTGAATGTTTACCATCTTTCGATCATTCCTACTCCGCAAGGACGATCGTATCACACGAAATCATGTTGCATTTGCATGAAACAGTTGTCATGACAATGAATCTGGCTCCTTAGCTGAGTGACCCGTTGTTGGTCACGATGGGGTAGCGAGTCTTTCCGACGGGGATGCCTCAGTGGAGCAATACTATCTACCACACCGTGATTAACATGCATATGTTGTGTTAAAATTCTAAGGGGTCTAATAGGTGCCACTTAGTCCTTCTGTTTCTTAGGAACTATTTTGAAAGTATAAAAATCTATATTTTTATTACCTTTACTCATCATATTCTCAAAATCTATTTTGAAGTTACATACATACTTAGATTGGACCATACATGAGATCAACTTTTCAAAAGCTTTTCAAAACTTGCATCTAGTGGCACTTCTTAGAATCCTTGAATCTTTAGGATAGGCCAGTGATGGTGACCTCGTCAAAACATACACTAATTTTCTAACAAAATTTTGCACTCANCACTTCTTAGAATCCTTGGATCTTTAGGATAGGCCAGTGATGGTGACCTCGTCAAAACATACACTAATTTTCTAACAAAATTTTGCACTCATTTAGATATTGTGTTAAGTCACTACGTCAAATGGTGTGATATGTTAAGGACTAGGAAGTTAGGTAGTCTTTTTCAATATCCTGGCTATATTTCTCTTCTGGTTTATTTGCTCTAGGCAGGCATCATTTTTTTTTTGCTTTTGGTGTGATTACATGCTTTCTATTTTGATATGCATGGTAGCATATTAGGTCGGATTTCTTGCAGAGAGCCATGCCTAAAATACATACCGCATATGTAAAAAAAAAGTGTGGGGGGGGGGGGGGGGGGGGG
>JXCR01141655.1:66282-97391 GCA_002079205.1 Phalaenopsis hybrid cultivar
CTGTATTATTCAAAAACTTTTTCACCATCAAATCTTCCTCTTCATAAGTTTCCTCTAATCTCAAATGGATAACTAACCACACAATCATTACATAAATGGCTTCTGCTGTCCGAAGTCCACGCTAGAACTGGATGACACTATTGTTTCCTGTTGATCAAGCTGAGCAACTTGAACTCATAAATTTCCAAAGGAGAATACAATTCAAATCTTGTTTGCTTCTCCAAGCCATCACTGCTGCATGAAAGATTCTCTACTGCGAAATCCGAACTATTTATTGCATCCACAAAAGAGAAACTTTCTGAATCTGAGACTGCTCTCTCGCTGTCATGTTAGTCTTCTTGCAGTTCCTGCAGATGGCCCATGAGTCCTGCAGATAGAAAAATTATTACCAGCAGCTTAATTTCCAGAATCCTGATCCAGTGACTCTATTTGGTCTGCTGCTGCTTCTATATTTACAATTTATTGGGCTGAAGAGGTACCATTCCTAGTCTCCAGTTGCTGCTAGCTCTATTTAGAAGGTACGAACAGAAATAGGACCTTTTGCATGATTAGAAAAGTTCTAAGTTATCTTCGTTAAAACGGATAGTAATGACAGAGCGGATGGTATTGATGCTCAGGTGCAAAGCGGGTCTAGCAGGTTGTTATGGTTTGAAATGTGAAAATATCAAATTTTAAAAAACTTTATTTTGAAATTGTTATTGGTGAACCTTTAATTTCTTAAAGATATAGGGTCTCATATTGTTCATTAGTACATGCATTTTAATAAAGATCTTATTTTTAGAAGGAAGTCGGGAGAAAGAGATGAATGTGATGCTTGAGAGAGTGTCTCGGATTCGATCAATCTAGTATGAATGTGATGCTTGAGCGAGTGTCTCCGATTCGATCTATCTAGTATGATAAATGGTTAAGGAGAGGCCTCTTGGGCTATCTCTTGACTTTCCTTTTATACAAAAGTAAGAAATAATAAGCAAATATATTTTGTATTGTACTGCGCCTACTGGAGGTATATTGGTGAAAAGTTCGCAACGTGGATGCCAAACAATGCTTTCAAAGAATGGACTTAGATCTTTTCAATTAATGATAACCATCTTTAATAGATGTCCTTCTATAAAGTGTGCTAAATTGTTCCCATAGAATAGACAAGCCAGAAGGCTTCAACAAGTACGCTCATTTCAACCATTTTTGCAGGTCTATTCGATTCAAACACTTCGACAGATGGGCTCAATGCTACTTTGCCATACTTGAGCACAACTCAACAAAACTGACTAATTTCTTGCCAAGAGCTCACGAGGTTTGCGAAACTTGTTAGCCATTATATCAAACTCCATGTATAAAGAATCCTTTCGGCATATTGTGATATTTGTGCATCCAGTGAAGTACATGGTTCCTTAAATCCACCATTTACAGGCTTCAAAATTTCTTTTTNCTCTTGACTTTCCTTTTATACAAAAGTAAGAAATAATAAAAATATATATTTTGTATTGCACTGCACCTGCTGAAGGTATATTGGTGAAAATGTCGCAACGTGGATGTCAAACAATGCTTTTAAAGAATGGACTTAGATCTTTTCAATTAATGATAACCATCTTTAATAGATGTCCTTCCATAAAGTGTGCTAAATTGTTCCCATGGAATAGACAAGCCAGAAGGCTTCAACAAGTAGGCTCATTTCAACCATTTTTGCAGGTCTATTCGATTCAAACACTTCGACATGTCGGCTCAATGCTACTTTGCCATGCGTGAGCACAATTCAACAAAACTGACTAATTTCTTGCCAAGAGCTTACGAGGTTTGCGAGACTTGTTAGCCATTATATCAAACTCCATGTATAAAGAATCGTTTAGGCATATAGTGATATTTGTGCATCCAGTGAAGTACATGGTTCCTTAAATCCACCATTTACAGGCTTCAAAATTTCTTTTTCCTCATAAATAATTTAAAATAAATAATCAAACAATAGAACTTAATAGTTAGTATGGATGAAACAAATATATTCTGAGAGCTAAAACAACAAGACGAATAAGACCAGACATCGTTCAACCATAGAATTAATGGAAGCACTNAGTTCGAGATGTAGCGAATTTTGGTAGTATAAAGGATTATTTCCAACGGCTAACAAACAACTTCAAATCCATAGGTTATTAATATTATAACGAAAATATTGACTGTTGGTTACTAAAAAATCTCGTTGGTTAGCGCCTCACCAAATGGAAGTTTCGTAAATAATCGACGACATATGACCGTTGGTTATTATGTGCTTATAAATACAGGTGAAATGCATTGGTAATAATAAAAATCATTAGAAAATAATCTACAATTCATAAGCGACGATATGTCATATTGTTATGTCATCGGAAATAACTAAATACATAAGTCATTGTAAAATCGTAAAAAAATAGACATTTTTACTGATGAAAATTTAAGTTGTTAGTTTTGCCGTCGTTTATAGCATTTTTTGTTCATGTAGTGTCTGACAATGATGGTTGTGTTATGGTGATGGAGGCTTGATGTTTTCATGATGATAGCATTCTGACAGTGGTAACGATGGCTAGACATTGGTTGCATGATGGCGGTCTTATGGTCGTGGTAGCCCAATAACAGTGGTCCAACATGGAGGAGGTAGTCTGACGACGTTGGCTTAACGTCGGTGGTGGTATGACGTCGACCAAGTGTCGGTGGTCCGTGGCAATGGCAATAGCACCCCGACGGTGGTGGTGGTTTGATGATCGTGGTGGTCTGATGATGGTGGCAGTAGCTGCTAATCAATGACAATCTAGCACTAAGTTGATGGCCCAATGTCAAGGGTCTGGAACGACTATGGTGGCTTGATGTCAGCCGGGTTTGGTGGTCTTGTGGCTATAACAACTCAATGTTGGTGGTCCATAACGGAGGTGGTAGCCTGGCAATGTGCCCTTATAGCGATAAAAGTGACCCAATGACGAGGGAGGTGATGACTCAANTTTGATGGTCTCGTGGCTATAACAACTCAATGTTGGTGGTCCATAATGGAGGTGGTAGCCTGGCAATGTGCCCTTATAGCGATAAAAGTGACCCAATGACGAGGGAGGTGATGACTCAACATTGGTGTAGTGTTGATGATTTAGTTGCTACGATGGCCTTTTGACAGTGGTCTAGCACCACGAAAATGGTGGTCTAGGGTTGGCAATGGTGGTGATCGGGTGGTGGTGGTTCAACAAGCGTAAAGGCTGGGCACTTGTTGCCCGATTGAGCGAATGATGACGACCCGACAATGCTGGTCCAATAGTCGCGACGGCTGTCCGATGCTGGCCACAGTTAGTTGAAGCTTAAACTAAAAACTCTCGCCGCTCACACCACCCCATTGATTGTTTCCATGCGCTGTATTATTCAAAAACTTTTTCACCATCAAATCTTCCTCTTCATAAGTTTCCTCTAATCTCAAATGGATAANCTCCAATAGTCGCGACGGCTGTCCGATGCTGGCCACAGTTAGTTGAAGTTTAAACTAAAAACTCTCGCCGCTCACACCACCCCATTGATTGTTTCCATGCCCTGTATTTTTCAAAAACTTTTTCACCATCAAATCTTCCTCTTCATAACTCCTCTAATCCCAAATGGATAACTAACCACACAATCATTACATAAATGGCTTCTGCTGTCCGAAGTCCACGCTAGAACTGGATGACACTACTGTTTCCTGTTGATCAAGCTGAGCAACTTGAACTCATAAGTTTCCAAAGGAGAATACAATTCAAATCTTGTTTGCTTCTGCAAGCCATCACTGCTGCATGAAAGATTCTCTACTGCGAAATCTGAACTATTTATTGCATCCACAAAAGAGAAACTTTCTGAATCTGAGACTGCTCTCTTCGCTGTCATGTTAGTCTTCTTGCAGTTCCTGCAGATGGCCCATGAGTCCTGCAGATGGAAAAATTATTACCAGCAGCTTAATTTCCAGAATCCTGATCCAGTGACTCTATTTGGTCTGCTGCTGCTTCTATATTTACAATTTATTGGGCTGAAGAGGTACCATTCCTAGTCTCCAGTTGCTGCTAGCTCTATTTAGAAGGTACGAACAGAAATAGGATCTTTTGCATGATTAGAAAATTTCTAAGTTATCTTCGTTAAAACGGATAGTAATGACAGAGCGGATGGTATTGATGCTCTGGTGTAAAGCGGATCTAGCAGGTTGTTATGGCTTGAAATGTGAAAATATCAAATTCTAAAAAACTTTATTTTGAAATTGTTATTGGTGAATCTTTAATTTCTTAAAGATATAGGGTCCCATATTGTTCATGAGTACATGTATTTTAATAAAGATCTTATTTTTAGAAGGAAGTCAGGAGAAAGAGATGAATGTGATGCTTGAGAGAGTGTCTCCAATTCGATCTATCTAGTATGAATGTGATGCTTGAGCGAGTGTCTCCGATTCGGTCTATCTAGTATGATAAATGGTTAAGGAGAGGCCTCTTGCGCTGTCTCTTGACTTACCTTTTATACAATAATAAGAAATAATAAGAAAATTTATTTTGTATTGTACTGCGCCTGCTGGAGGTATATTGGTGAAAAGGTAGCAACGTGGATATCAAACAATGCTTTCAAAGAATGGACTTAGATCTTTTCAATTAATGATAACCGTCTTTACTAGATGTCCTTCCATAAAGTGTGCTAAATTGTTCCCATGGAATAGACAAGCCAGAAGGCTTCAACAAGTAGAGGCTAATTTCAACCATTTTTGTAGGCCTATTCGATTCAAACACTTCGACAGGTGGGCTCAATGCTACTTTGTCATGCTTGAGCACAACTCAACAAAACTGACTAATTTCTTGCCAAGAGCTCACGAGGTTTGCGAGACTTGTTAGCCATTATATCAAACTCCATGTATAAAGAATCGTTTAGGCATATAGTGATATTTGTGCTTCCAGTGAAGTACATGGTTCCTTAAATCCACCATTTACAGGCTTCAAACTTTCTTTTTGCTCATAAATAATTTAAAATAAATAATCAAACAATAGAGTTTAATAGTTAGTATGGATGAAACAAAGATATTCTGAGAGCTAAAACAACAAGACGAATAAGACCAGACATCGTTCAACCATAGAATTAATGGAAGCACTTCAAGAAAGAAATTTAGGTCAGGATGTTCTAACCAACAGTTGTTGAAGATGGTTGGCCACAAAGCAATTATCCTTTATACTTGCCTTATGACATGCTTCATAATTAAGTAATCAACAATAATTTATGTCATGTTATCATCTCAAAATAAATCCATATTTTGTTTAAAAGTTTTTATTAGAACAAAGCCAAAATGACATTTTTAAATAGAAATTTGAAAAAAAAATGATATTAGATTTATTTAAAAATGCAAAAGAAACAAAACAATTTAAGAAATATTGTAATAATAATGAGTAATTGATGGCTCACTTGGAAGGTTCCATGGATGATTAGTTCAACAGAAAGTGGCTTCTGTTTAGGGGTGTAAACGAGTCGAACACGAGCGAGCCCAGCCCAGGCTCTGGGCTCGCAAGTGTTTAGCTCAAAAAGTGTGTTCGTGTTGGGCTCATTTGCATAAATAATTTAATATCACATTATAATATTTTACTATTAAATATATAATTAAAAAAGTTATAGTTAGTTAATTTTTTTAATAATATACGATATAATTATAAAATATTTAACAAATTATTTGTTGAACAATAAAGAAGTCTGTTCGCGAACATTAATAAACGAAGTTGATTATTTTCATATTTTATTNAAGCGAGCTCAGCCGAGGCTATGGGCTCGCACGTGTTCAGCTCAAAAAGTGTGTTCGTGTTCGGCTCATTTGCATAAATAATTTAATATCACATTATAATATTTTACTATTAAATATATAATTTAAAAAGTTATAGTTAGTTAATTTTTTTAATAATATATGATATAATTATAGAATATTTAACAAGTTAAACGATAAAGAAGTCTGTTCGCGAACATTAATAAACGAAGTTGATTATTTTCATATTTTGTTCGTGTAATCATCATGTAAAATTTTTTTTTGAACTTATTTATTTACTAATCTAAATAAACATAATCGAGTATTAATTAAGAGAGTTCGAATTGTTCATCAAATGCATTGGTTCGCTTAGAGCCCCAACCTATGATTGCCATTTTCGTAGCTTTTTAGTTTGAAATTCTAATGCGGCATAAGTCACAACAAATTTTAAACTGAGTCATTAAATTCCAAATCTTAATAGGTAGTAATCCGGCACTTATTTTCTACAGTAAAAAAGCTACACAATAAACATGCATCATATATTAAAATAAAACTTGTTCTATATATAATATTAATGGGGAATTTACAAACATACCACACAATTTCTACATATTTACATGTTTAACGCTTAAACTTTCATGTATTTACTTACATACCACTCAATTCTTTGGCTTTACATAAAAAATACCGCAATCACTGGCNATTCGTGTAATCATCATATAAAAATTTTTTTTGAACTTATTTATTTACTAATCTAAATAAACATAATCGAGTATTAATTAAGAGAGTTCGAATTGTTCATCAAATGCATTCGTAGCTTTTGATTTTGAACATCTAATGTGGCATAAGTCACAACAAATTTTAAACTAAGGAGTCGTTAAATTCCAAATCTTAATAGGTGGCAATCCGGCACTAATTTTCTACAGTAAAAAAAGGTACACAATAAACATGCACCATATATTAATATAAAATTTGTTCTTTATATAATATTAATGCAGAATTTACAAACATACCACACAATTTCTACATATTTACATGTTTAATGTGTAAACTTTCATGTATTTACTTACATACCACTCAATTCTTTGGCTTTACATAAAAAATACCGCAATCACGGGCTTCTTAGAAGTGAAATACACCTTTTAATGCATCAATTTTTAGTACTTATGTGTCATAAATGTTAAAATGCCAACAACAAATTTCCATCATCTGGTATGAATCTCGAGGCATAACACCGATCTCGAGATAATTTTTACCAAGAAACATTCATATTTTGATTAAAATACTTTAAGAGATTTGATTTGAGAAAACTTATAGTCAAACTGATCAGCTCGACAAGACAGACACCACTATACAAAATCAGCCCAATTTGAGTTGAATCAAGCTCAGATCAAGTCATTTAACCACTTTTGGAAGCTTTTCAGATATAATTAGAAGGTCAAACAGAGGTTGAAAATGACATTCTTATAGTCAAGTCGAGCATCTCGACAATAAAATCCAAAGAGCTCAAGATCACTCAATTTTGACATTGTTAAGGCGGTCAAATATTCATCAAATACCGTCCAATCAAGATTTCTTCGAGCTATCCGATCAAAAGTGTTTTGAATTCCTGCCTTATATGTAGTTTAGAATCTATAAATAATGCCCCAAACCCCTCATGAAAGGGGACTTAGACTTTGGGACAAGAACAAGTTCAGAGCCAACAGAAGAGAGAACTCCAGCTCAGCATCCTACATTGTAGATCTGATCAACTCTGCTCGCTGTTGTCATCTCGTGCCTCCTTCTTCGTCGCCTCTTCTTGTTGTCCCCACCGCCACCGACTTAGGTTGCTAACGCATAGCCAACTACGATAACCACCGCTTCTCTCATTGCCATCGTCGCGGGCCACTGCCTTCATCGCTGCTTCCGACTACCATCACTTCCAGCTGCAGTCGCTGCCTCTTTCTGTCATCGTTGCATCTGCTTTAAGCCGTCATTGCTTCTAGTCGGCGCCGGCTCTGGTCCACTTCGATCACCGCCACCTTTGTATTCACCTCGCGTCGTCGTCTTTTCCAAACACCTCCTCTTTGTGCCACTACCTCTTCCAATCTCCGTTGTCGTCGACAATTCTTTAGGCCGCTATTTTTTCAGTCTTCGCAGCTACTGTCCACCATCGCTGACTTCAACCAACTCTGGCCACTGCAACCACAAATTGCCTTAGCTCTCACCTTCTATGACCACCTCCTCTTTGGACGGCTGCCTCTTCCGAAAGCCTCCTCGACCTCGCGCAGCCGCCTCTTGAGGTTGTCGCCTCGAGCCTTCGCCTCTTCTGGTCGTCACTACTTCTAGCCACCACTGCCACCTCTTCAATCACGCCTTGGGCAGTCGTTTCTTATGGTGCCGCCACTTTCGACTGCCACCACCACCACTTTTGTCTGTTGCTACCTCTAGCCAACTCCGGTCGTTGTCACTTTAGGCTGCCACCACTTCTGAATGCTGCCACCTCCGGCTTCAACTGTATCCAACCGACTTCGGCCCTTGCTGCCTATGGTCATCATCACATCTCACCTCTAAAACCTTCATGATCAAATACGTCCTACTTCGTGAGACTGACTGACTTCGACTCCCACCCCCATCTCAGCTCCCACACCCACCTCCACCTTTATCCCTACCTCCTCCCTTGCCCCAGTCAACGCCCTTCCCCTGTCATCACCCTCAACCCCACCCAGCCCTGGCCCCCACCCCCAAACCCACCCCATCCACATGCCCAATTCTTGCCTCNAGTATGACTCATGTACTTGTCGTGGAAGGAGATCATAATGGTTGTTCAAGATCTTCGGTTTCAAGAGTTTGCACTATGTATCATTCGCAAATATCTTAAGTTTTTTATTTTATTTATGTGTCGAATGGACATAATCCCTGTAATTTTGCTGAAACAATTCTTCTGGCACCCCGCACACAAAGCACACAATCAACACAACTTCGAGTACAAGCACAACGATCACCTCAGGGACATGTTTGCAATATTTAGAGGACAACATCCTCTATGGCTCGGAGAGGTTGTCTTTTCCATGCCTCTTAGGGCTTAGGATTCTCTGGACTACTAGAAGAAGATGGAGCATGCAAGGCTGAACATGAAGTTGGACTGTGAAAGCATGAGGGCCCTCCAAGCACACTGAAGGGCGCTTCCCTATACAAAATACAAGCAGAGGCTGGTAGATTTCATTCTTTCATTAAATTTTTCTATAGTTCAAATATATATTCTAACTATTTCGTTAAATGAACATACTATAGAGATAGGGCAAAAGCCCTCTGCCGCCGATGTGCAAGAGCACACCCACTAGAGGCAATCTGACCAATCCTGGATGAACAACAGATCTCGTGTGACCCAGGTATTACCGAAGTTAAAATTGTTATTAAAATATGCTAGCTGTAATTGAATGTAACTACTTTTTGTTGCATGGGAGAGTCGATCTCAGACGTCAGGAGGTATTACGATTCACGAGTGTGATCCTTCCAAGTAAGACCTGTGAAGGGAGGCTGCCCGAGAGAAGAAGAAGGGTAGAGTATACGGGCTCAAGTCGCTAGGGTTCGCATACGACACTCACCACTCTGGCAGTGCATATATAGTTTCTACCTCTAGAACGCAAGATGAGGAGATCTCCTGACGTGTTGCTTCATTCTCTACCAAGATGAAGGCCCTTTTTGCTCAGATGAGGGTAGAGCTGGAGGCCAACATGAAGGCCAAGCTGAAGGCCAAGTTAGATTCCTTCCGGTAGAGGATGAGGGAGCGAGGAAAGGAAGCGGCGGAATTGGAGAGGGAAGCGACGAAAGATGATGAGAAATTAGGATGAGGATGAAAAGAGGGAACTTTTCTTTTTTTATTATTATGTTGAACTTTTGTACATAAATTTTCTCTCTAAACAGTGATCTATACATTTTAGATTAAATGCATTTGATTTGATTTGTTTTGTTTTGTTATTTTATTAGATAACTAAATGTTCGACTGCTAATCTAGTTCTTTAATTGTTTGGAATGATACATTAAATTTTGTGATAACATGTGCAATAATGTAAATATGAAAAGACAAATTTTTTTTTTTTTTTAATGAAATAGGTTTTTGATGACTTACCATTGATTTTGTGACAACATCTAATATAACCCTATCCAAAACCGATGGCTAGCCGATTGACTTATTTACCGAAACCTAACCGATGACTTAAGTGAGTCACAAAAAACTGATGGGTGAGATGCTTTTCTGACAATTTAACCGTTGATTTAATTAACTGACGTCTTATCGACAAAAAAACGACGAAATGTCGGGTCACACGAAACTGATGGGGAAGACACTTTTCTGACAATTCAATTGTCGGTTTTAATAGCTGACGCATTACATACACAAATACAATGAAATGCTGCGTCAAACAAAACCAACGAGTGTGAAACTTTTCCGATAGCTAAAAAGTTGGTTTTTTATGAATGCCCACGTCAATAAATCAACAAGATCTTCACTTTTCTAACGCATAGGCTGTTGTTATTATCGACGGTTCCGAACACCGACAATATTAATTTTCTCTAAAAAACGACTGCATTAAAATGTCGGTTATGCGCCGGTAATTTTACAATGTCAGAATATCAATCGCTTTTGAAATTACCGAAAAACAATTTACCTACGAGCCTATAACCATTTGTAAACCGACAGAAATATTAAAAACAACAACTTTTCTCATCATAACCAACAAAAAAAAAACAATATTTCCTATAGTGGAACCACTCTCATACATTTACAATGATTATCTCTATAGCTTCTTCTTTCCTAATTCAAGAGAAGAGTGGATTCATGTACTTAAAATTATATAGTGGATCATTTCACCATGGCTAAACTCCATAGTTTTTCCCTTTTCCAAATTTTCACGTAAAAAATTCTAGTGTTCCCATTGATAGCACTTCTAAGAGTGTGATTGATTTCAGTTAAGAAGATAATTTATCACTCTACCACTACGAATTCTTTAGCACACATCAAATGTATATATAAAAGCTCACAGTTTTAGATATATCTACATCAGATTTGTTAGATATGTAAGTAAATTTTCCAATAATCATTATTTTTGTAGTTTTCCTTGAGAGAAATTGCTGACCCCTTAATAGAAAAAAAATGGAAAGAAACAAAGAGCTCCATTGTATGTTGATGTCATGAATTATTAATCATCTTGAAAAATAAGCAGAAGCAGTCTAAAATCCTGTTTGCATTATTGAAACTTCATTTCGTCAATTTCCTAAACCAGTGAAACGACAATTACACCCTTGCATTTTGAATTGCTAGCACTTTATTGAGCTTCCTATTGTGGGATCACTAAGAATCCGGTGTTTGGTCCTCCTGGCAGTCTTTGGGTCTCCTTTTCTTGTATAGCTACTCTGACATTGTCAACACTTTATGGTTCGTCCACCATGTGGTTCAGTCGCTCGATTGAAGCCCAAGCTTTGATCCATCCATCTTCTGGGTCTGCTGGCTTCTAGTTGATGGTTCGATCAGGACCCATCTTTGGGATGTCTTTATTCATTATGATTGACAACTCGTGTCTTGCTTCTAATCTTGCAATCCATAGGAGATCACATTTGCATTATACAATGTACATTAGTATAATACTTTATGAATAAATTTAATGTATGAATCAGTTATTTATACAAAAGAATTTGTACTTCTTTTATGAGATCCATTGCCAAGAGGAGGAGACATGAAAATATATATATAAAAAAAAATTATGATGCTTATGAAATTATACGAATTTTAATAATTCAAAGGAGAATGGTGTGATTGCATTTGAGGATGAATATTGTATAAAAGAGCGGCGAACAATATTGTTGTAGGTGTCAATAAATGATCCCTACGGCTGGGAATCCAATACATACATTCAGGGCTCTGAAACTTAGCTCAAAGAACATTAATCAGTTGAAGTTTGATTCCAATTTCAGCTCAGGTCGAGATAGGATCGAAATAAATGAGTTGAGCTACGAGCCAAAAATTTGTATTGATTTTTTTTTTAGAAGATTATTAATCGCTCGAAATTTTTTTTTGAATTTTTTTAGAGCCGATTATGAGCCGACGCTCGCTCAGCTTGAAATCAGATCATTAGCATCCCTACATATATCTAAGTTCAAATAGGACAATACAAAGGCTTTAAAGAGTTATCGTTGAGGTTGGTGCCAAAATTAGGAGTGGCTTTCGACAAGATTTTAGGAGATTATAAAGATAATCTTCGCCTTAACTACTCTTTGTTGAATATTTGTTTGTCCATGAATCGCTCCCAAGGAATAAAACATAAATAAGAGGGAGAGAAAGAGAGAAAGAAAGAGGTGTGAATGATAGAACATAGTATCTATCTTCCCTTATTCATAAAATAATGTCTCTATTTAACTGGGAGATAATATAAAATGATGATATTACATTTTTACTCCGGCTTTAGAGGGGGTTTTATAGAGTATTTTAAGTATTTTACATGTATGAGCTTATGTCTGATTGCTCTATGTGTCAACCGGCTAAACTAAATTTGATTTGTCGCAATCATTTGAGATTCACTTGATTGGTTGTGATCAGCTCAGTTGATCGAGTTTGGTCAATATGAGTTAGTCAGTTGATATGGTTCGGCTATCGATCTTTAATAATAAATAGGGGACCTCCGGACGTCTCCAGTATGGTTGAAGATGCTAATGGATTGGGTTTTCCCTCAGTTTGACTTCTTCATAGTGGTTGACTCGGATGCTTTTTTTTATCTCGTTTTCAAATTAGACGGTTTGGAATCAGATCATTTGGTCATATATTTGTCCTCATCGTGGCTTGGTTGGTTTTCTCATTGTTGGCTTTAACTCGAACGATCACACTCAATCAGATAAGTGGGCCACACGTTTTTCTATCAATATGTCTTCTCTCGTTATTCTTTCTCTTCTAGGTCATTAGACCTCCTCAAGATCAGAACCAACACATTTTCTATGTACATTCTGAATGCTAAGAAATAAAAAATTTTAATTACATTGGAAATTTGATAATATAAAACATGCAAAAAAATTGATTTTCATTTAGATTAACATTCTATAAGAACCTTCCAAAATCTCTTTTAAAGTCCCAAGAACATACTGGAAGGTTCTAATAACTTTATACAAAACTTAAGCTAAGAACTTAGGATATTTAGATTATTTCTTCACAAAAATTAACTTTTTAAATCATTATCTAGGTAGAAAAATGAGAACTTGCATTTGCTTCCTAGTTTGTTTTATTGTTAGGATTTAAATTAGGATTTATTGTATATTTAATAATATTGTTAATAATCTTAGAAATATATAAATAGGGATATGAGCAGCAAATTTATTTAATTATGAACCAATTCAAGGCATGTGGCTAACCCAACCTGTTAGGCAATTGGATCAAAGCACTTCATATGATTGCATGACATTTTATGCAAGTTAATGATTTAGTCTGATACATTGCCACAAATGATTAGTGGCTAGCTACCAGTGTCATGATGTTGTACACACAATCTAACTTACTATGTACTATTGGCACGGCCACATAGTTGGCCCAACTATTACTAGTATGTTCATTGATTTTTAGCTGTTACTTTTGTGGCACCCGTTTTCTTTCTTATTTCTATCGCAATTAACCTTTTTTTTTTCTTTCTCACCCTTGCAGACAGTGAGNCTAACTATTTCGTTAAATGAACATACTATGGAGATAGGGCAAGAGCCCTCTGCCGCCGATGTGCAAGAGCACACCCACTAGAGGCAATCTGACCAATCCTGGATGAACAACAGATCTCGTGTGACCCAGGTATTACCGAAGTTAAAATTGTTTGTTATTAAAACATGCTAGCTGTAATTGAATGTAACTACTTTTTGTTGCATGGGAGATTCTAAGAGCTGAAGGAGAGTCGATCTCAAACGTCAGGAGGTATTACGATTCACGAGTGTGATCCTTCCAAGTAAGACCTGTGAAGGGAGGCTGCCGGAGAGAAGAAGAAGGGTAGAGTATACGGGCTCAAGTCGCCGGGGTTTGCATACGACACTCACCACTCTAGCAATGCATATATAGTTTCTACCACTAGAACGCAAGATGAGATCTCCTGACGTGTTGCCGCATTCTCTATCAAGATGGAGGCTTGTTTTGCTCAGATGAGAGTAGAGCTGGAGGCCAACATGAAGGCCAAGCTGAAGGCCAAGTTAGATTCCTTCCGGCAGAGGATGAGAGAGCGAGGCAAGGAAGCGGCGGAATTGGAGAGGGAAGCGACGAAAGATGATGAGAAATTAGGATGAGGATGAAAAGCGGGAACTTTTCTTTTTTTGTTATTATGTTGAACTTTTGTACATAAATTTTCTCTCTAAAGAGTGATCTATACATTTTAGATTAAATGCATTTGATTTGATTTGTTTTGTTTTGTTATTTTATTAGATAACTAAATGTTCGACTGCTAATCTAGTTCTTTAATTGTTTGGAATGATACATTAAATGTTGTGATAACATGTGCAATAATGTAAATATGAAAAAGCGAATCTTTTTTTTTTAATGAAATAGGTTTTCGATGACTTACCATCAATTTTGTGACAACTTCTAATATAACCCTATCCAAAACCGATGGCTAGCCGATTGACTTATTTATCGAAACCTAACCGATGACTTAAGTGAGTCACAAGAAACCGATGGGTGAGATGCTTTTCTGACAATTTAATCCTTGATTTAATTAACTGACGTCTTATCGACAAAAAAACGACGAAATGTCGGGTCACAAGAAACTGACGGGGGAGACACTTTTCTGTTGTCGGTTTTAATAGCTGACGCATTACATACACAAATGCGATGAAATGTTGCGTCAAACAAAACCAACGAGTGTGAAACTTTTCCGATAGTTAAAAAGTTGGTTTTTTATGAATGCCCACGTCAACAAATCGACAAGATCTTCACTTTTCTAGCGCGTAGGCTGTTGTTATTACCGACGGTTCCGAACACCGACAAAATTAATTTTCTCTAAAAAACGACTGCATTAAAATGTCAATTATGCGCCGGTAATTTTACAATGTCAGAATATCAATCGCTTTTGAAATTACCGAAAAACATTTTACCTGTGAGCCTATAACCATTTGTAAACCGTCAAAAATATTAAAAACAACAACTTTTCTCATCATAACCAACCAAAAAAAGCAATGTTTCCTATAGGAGAACCACTCTCATACATTTACAATGATTATCTCTATAGCTTCTTCTTTCCTAATTCAAGAGAAGAGTGGATCAATGTACTTAAAATTATATAGTGGATCATTTCACCATGGCTAAACTCCATAGTTTTTCTCTTTTCAAAATTTTCACGTAAAAAATTCTAGTGTTCCCATTGATAGCACTTCTAAGAGTGTGACTAATTTCAGTTAAGAAGATAATTTATCACTCTACCGCAACGAATTCTTTAGCACACATCAAATGTATATATAAAAGCTCGCGTCTTAGATATATCTACATCAGATTTGTTAGATATGTAAGTAAATTTCCCATTAATCATTATTTTTGTAGTTTTCCTTGAGAGAAAATGCTGACCCCTTACTAGAAAAAAAATGGAAAGAAACAAAGAGCTCCATTGTATGTTGATGTCATGAATTATTAATCATCTTGAAAAATAAGCAGAAGCAGTCTAAAATCCTGTTTGCATTATTGAAACTTCATTTCATCAATTTCCTAAACCCGTGAAATGACAATTACACCCTTGCATTTTGAATTGCTAGCACTTTATTGAGCTTCCTATTGTGGGATCACTAAGAATCTGGTGTTTGGTCCTCCTGGCAGTCTTTGGGTCTCCTTTTATTGTATAGCTACTCTGACATTGTCAACACTTTATGGTTTGTGCACCATGTGGTTCAATCGCTCGATTGAAGCCAAGCTTTGATCCATCCATCTTCTGGGTCTGCTGGCTTCTAGTTGATGGTTCGGTCATGACCCATCTTTGGGATGTCTTTATTCATTATGATTGACAACTCGTGTCTTGCTTCTAATCTTGCAATCCATAGGAGATCACATTTGCATTATACAATGTACATTAGTATAATACTTTATGAATAAATTTAANCGGTGTTTGGTCCTCCTGGCAGTCTTTGGGTCTCCTTTTCTTGTATAGCTACTCTGACATTGTCAACACTTTATGGTTCGTCCACCATGTGGTTCAGTCGCTCGATTGAAGCCCAAGCTTTGATCCATCCATCTTCTGGGTCTGCTGGCTTCTAGTTGATGGTTCGATCAGGACCCATCTTTGGGATGTCTTTATTCATTATGATTGACAACACGTGTCTTGCTTCTAAGCTTGCAATCCATAGGAGATCACATTTGCATTATACAATGTACATTAGTATAATACTTTATGAATAAATTTAAGGTATGAATCAGTTATTTATACAAAAGAATTTGTACTTCTTTTATGAGATCCATTGCCAAGAGGAGGAGACATGAAAATATATATATAAAAAAAAATTATGATGCTTATGAAATTATACGAATTTTAATAATTCAAAGGAGAATGGTGTGATTGCATTTGAGGATGAATATTGTATAAAAGAGCGGCGAACAATATTGTTGTAGGTGTCAATAAATGATCCCTACGGCTGGGAATCCAATACATACATTCAGGGCTCTGAAACTTAGCTCAAAGAACATTAATCAGTTGAAGTTTGATTCCAATTTCAGCTCAGGTCGAGANTCGAACAATATTGTTGTAGGGGTCAATAAATGATCCCTTCGGCTGGGAATCCAATACATACATCCAGGGCTCTGAAACTTAGCTCAAAGAACATTAATCAGTTGAAGTTTGATTCCAATTTCAGCTCAGATTGAGATATGATCGAAATAAATGAGTTGAGCTACGAGCCAAAAATTTGTATTGATTTTTTTTTTTGAGAAGATTGTTAATCGCTCGAAATTTTTTTTTGAATTTTTTTAGAGACGATTATGAGCCGACCATAGCTCAACTTGAAATCGGATCATTAGCATCCCTACATATATCTAAGTTCAAATAGGACAATACAAAGGCTTTAATGAGTTATCGCCAAGGTTGGTGCCAAAATTAGGAGCGGCTTTCGACAAGATTTCGGAAGATTATAAAGATATTCTTCGCCTTAACTACTCTTTGTTGAATATTTGTTTGTCCATGAATCGCTCCCAAGGAATAAAACATAAATAAGAGGGAGAGAGAGAGAGAGAGAAAGAGAGAGAGAGAGAGAGAGAGAGAGAGAGAGAGGTGTGAATGATAGAACATAGTATCCATCGTCCCTTATTCATAAAATGATGTCTCTATTTAACTTGAGATACTATAAAATGATGATATTACATTTTTACTCTGGCTTTAGTGGGGGTTTTATAGAGTATTTTTGGTATTTTACATGTAGGAGCTTATATCTGATTGCTCTATGTGTCAATCGACTAAACTCAATTTGATTTGTCTCAGTCATTTGAGATTCACTCGACTGGTTGTGATCAGCTCAGTTGATCGAGTTTGGTCAATATGAGTTAGTCAGTTGATATGGTTCGGCTATCGATTCTTAATAATAGTAGGGGACCTCTAGACGTCTCTAGTATGGTTGAAGATGCTAAGGGATTGGGTTTTCCCTCGGTTTGACTTTTTCATATTGGTTGACTCGGATGCTTTTTTTATCTCGTTTCCAAATTAGACGGTTTGAAATCAGATCATTTGGTCATATTTTTGTCCTCATCATGGCTTGGTTGGTTTTCTCATTGTTGGCTTTAACTCGAACGATCACACTCAATCAGATAAGTGGGTCACACGTTTTTCTATCGATATGTCCTCTCTCGTTATACTTTCTCCTCTAGACCATTAGACTTCCTCAGGATCAGAACTAACACATTTTCTATGTACATTCTGAATGCTAAGAAATAAAAAAATTTTAACTACATAGGAAATTTGATAATATTAAACATGCAAAAAAATTGATTTTCATTTAGATTAACATTCTATAAGAACCTTCCAAAATCTCTTTTAAAGTCCCAAGAACATACTGGAAGGTTCTAATAACTTTATACAAAACTTAAACTAAGAACTTGGGATATTTAGATTATTTCTTCACAAAAAATAACTTTTTAAATCATTATCTAGGTAGAAAAATGAGAACTTGCATTTGCTTCCTAGTTTGTTTTATTGTTAGGATTTAAATTAGGATTTATTGTATATTTAATAATATTGTTAATAATCTTAGAAATATATAAATAGGGATATGAGCAGCAAATTTATTGAATTATGAACCAATTCAAGGCATCTGGCTAACCCAACCTGTTAGGCAATTGGATCAAAGCACTTCATATGATTGCATGGCATCTTATGCAAGTTAATGATTTAGTCTGATACATTGCCACAAATGATTAGTGGCTAGCTACCAGTGTCATGATGTTGTACACACAATCTAACTTACTATGTACTATTGGCACGGTCACATAGTTGGCCCAACTATTACTAGTATGTTCATTGATTTTTAGCTGTTACATTTGTAGCACCCGTTTTCTTTCTTATTTCTATCGCAATTAACCTTTTTTTTTTCTTTCTCACCCTTGCAGACAGTGAGCCTTAATAAACTAATTCTCTTTCACTCTCTTACTTATGCCTGATACGTCATTCAATATGAATCTCAAGGCATGAAACGAATCTCAGGACAACTTTTTGAGAAAAAAATATTCAATCCTAGATAAAAGTCATCCAAAACTCTGATTTCAGTAAACTTACAGTCAAACTGATTTGCTCGACAAGAAGAACCCAATATTACTAAAATTGGTCTAATCCGTTCCAAATCAATGTAGGTCAAGCCATTAAATCACTTTTAAAAGTTTTCATGATACATTTGAAAAGTTAAATGAATGTCGATTTTGACGAGTCTATAGTCAAATTGAGCACCTTGACAAGACGAATCCAACGAGCCCAAGATTACTCAATTCTAATGTCTTAAGACATTTAAATGTTTATCAAATATCATCTGAATGAAGGAAGTCTTTTAAGTCGTTTGATCAAAGTAATTCATATTCATTCATTAATTGCACCCAAAACTCTATAAATAGACCCTCACACCTCTCATGNTGACAAGACGAATCCAACGAGCCCAAGATTACTCAATGCTAATGTCTTAAGACATTTAAATGTTTATCAAATATCATCTGAACGAAGGAAGTCCTTTAAGTCGTTTGATCAAAGTAATTCATATTCATTCATTAATTGCACACAAAACTCTATAAATAGACCCTCACACCTCTCATGATGGGGGAGAGTTTGAGGCTTGAAAAAAAACTTAAAACTTTGAGAAGAATTTGAAGTCCAACACCACTCGTGCCGTTGTCGACCACTATCGATCGTCAACAACTACCACCAACAACTACCAATCATCGTTGAGCACCCCTGTCGCCGTTAACCACCTCCAACCGCCGTCAATCACTGTCAACCACCGTCGGCCAACACCGGCTGGACGCCGCCAATTGTTGTCGGTCGCCTCCAGTCGAAGTTATAACTTTTGGCGTCATTATTAGTTGCTTTGCTTTTCCAAGTGTGTGTTGATTCTTCGTTCCAAACTAAGACCATAATCTTCTACTCTACTACCATGAATTTTCTAGCGCGCATCAATGTCCTTGCTCTTCCTCTATTTTTTTTTTAATCTAGAGCAACACAGTGTAATGAAGGGATAATAATTGAAGGTGAAAGGAGAAGGCGAAAAAAAAAATATTATTTTGCCGGAAAAATAGCCTTCAAAGTTCATTAAAATTATAATTTTTAATTTATCAATAAGCAAANTGTCATTACTTCACTTTTCTAAGTATGTGTTGATTCTTCGTTCCAAACTAAGATCATAATCTTCAACTCTACTATCATGAATTTTCTAGCGAGCATCATTGTCCTTGCTCTTCCTCTATTTTTTTTTAATCTAGAGCAACACAATGTAATGAAAGAATAATAATTGAAGGTGAAAGGAGAAGGCGAAAAATAATATTATTTTGCCGGAAAAATAGCCTTCAAAGTTCATTAAAATTATAATTTTTAATTTATCAATAAGAAAACAAATTTATTAATATTTAGTTGGTCTTAATCTTACTCCTTACCATTTTTATTTAGCATCGTGTGCATGTGCGTGCCGATGTGCGTGCGTGTGTCTCATCAGCCTATAATTCAAGGCCAAGTTTGGTGAAGTTTACTTAGTGAGAGACTCTCATCAGCCTTACAGACATAACTTTTCTACATGTAAATTTTGGAGCAAAGATAGAGTTTTGGTTATTAATAGAGAAGAACAAGGAAGATCATTTAACAAGAATGAATTTTTAAATTGAGAAAAAAAAGTAGAAAAATTAAAATATGATATTAAAGTTCATAGCAATACTCCCATTCAATACACATTGTCAAGTTGAATAATCATTTTATCATGGTAATATAAACAAAATTAGGTGTACTCTTTAATGCTTTTACAAATTAAACTTTAATTTCATTTTGATTAGTACAAAATTTAAGTATTAAGGTTTCTTCGGTATCATCGAATTTTCTTTCTCGATCACACGGATGTACGCCTTGATACGGTGGGGCTCTTGGGCCTCTTCCTTCCCGCCTGCTGGCAGGGTGAATCAAAGTTCTCTTCCGGTCAACTGTCAACCCAGTCAAGTGCAAAAAACATAGTGGAATCAAGCAACACACGCTGCTGGTGTGCTTCCTGCACACGAGGAAAGAAAGAAGAGCGACAAGGCGCGGAACGTTTGACTATTTGCAGATTTTTATCCATGTTATTGCTTAAAGGAGTAGCACAAGAGACATAATTTTTAAAAAGGTTGTTCAACCCCCTAACCTATAGCCACACATAGCCAACTTATGACTACGATTCTTCACTAAACATACACTCCTTCTGGGTGAGCACAACACCCTCACTTGAAATGATTATGAATATTACTTGAGACAATACGAGTGCTAAAATATTTATCTATAAATAATAAATAACATTTTAGAAGTGGTCATCTACAAAATTAATATTTGGCTTTTAAATAAATCACATTATATGAAATAATTTTACATATTTGTATTTAATTGTGGGCAACTTTATTTTTAAACTAGGCAAGATTTAGCTCACCAATGTTGTCAACCCATTTTCTATTATGCTCCATTGAAATGGTTTGATTGAACTGAGCTTGGTGATTTCATGAAATATCTAAAATAAATCATTAGCAGCACTGACGCATTTTTTTTTATCATAAAAACTATTAAATTGTATCATATGATCTCATGAAGTTAACAAAACAAAAATGAATATAAAGTAAAATACTCTATTTATTCAATAAGGACAATTTAATCAACAAGGCACATCTTTATCCAAATGATCTTGACCTAGTAAATTTGATGATACTTCATAATTATTTAAAAACATATATTAACCTAAATATATAGCTTAATGCATGGTTTACATAGTCAAAATATACTCTAATCTTTTATGAGAAAATTTTTCAAAGCAAGGAGGTTACTTTCTATCACCTAATTTTCAAGCAATTAAAATTAATAATTGCTTAACTTGTAGAAATAACAAGTGTTGAAAGACTANTCTTGATAATTATTTAAAAACATATATTAACCTAAATATATAGCTTAATGCATAGTTTACATAGTCAAAATATACTATAATCTTTTATGAGAAAATTTTTCAAAGCAAGGAGGTTACTTTGTATCACCTAATTTTCAAGCAATTAAAATTAATAATTGCTTAACTTGTAGAAATAACAAGTGTTGAAAGACTATTAACTATGTATAGAAAATTAAATTTAAATTATAATTAAAGATTGATGCATAAATGATCTTCTAAGCATTTATATAGAGAAAAATATATTACATGGTTTTAATAGTAAGGTAATCAATCAATAATTTCAAAATATATAGAGAGTGTTATCAATTGTTAGTTTTTTATTTTCTTATATTTTATTATTTTATATCAATATATTTTAATAATAATAATAATAATAATAATAATAATAATAATAATAATAATAATAATAATAATAANAAAAACATATTACATGGTTTTAATAGTGAGGTAATCAATCAATATTTTCAAAATATAAAGAGAGTGTTATCAATTGTTAGTTTGTTATTTTCTTATATTTTATCATTTTATATCAATATATTTTAATAATAATAATAATAATAATAATAACAATAAAAATAAAAACAGACTATTAAAGTCACCAAGTAAAAAAGACTATTAAAGTAACTTAAGAGTTATAATAATTTATAAAGAATAAATGTTATAATATTAACACTTTAAATATTTGATAGGACTTTAGAAACTCCATCTAATTAGACATGAAACTTAATGCAATGTTTGAGTTAGAAACTATTGTAATTTATCTTAGGACCATACAAAGCTCACTTTTAACTAACTTATAGTTAATGTATGCCATAAACAAACTAATAAACTTGACAAGCAACTCATGATTTGAGTTGATCATACTTCTTTTATTGTCATTTAATTAGCAATTAATATGCTTGCACAACTTAGTTCTTCATTCAATTATGATCATGAAAAGTGTCACTTAAAAGCTCTTGAACCAAAAAATTAATATCTCAATAACATCTTAATAACATGCTAATTTAAGATTTGATTGTCAATTTTTTAGTACTTGGTTTCATGAAATTAAGCCTTATTCTTAGATATATTATATGACTATCATTCAAGACTATAAATGATTTCTTACACTTATTAAATGCACTTATTTATTTTCTATTTCATTTGATTAATGTCTCATTTTCTTGCTTATAATCTCTCATTAATAAGCTTGATGAGGCTTATTCAAAAAAATAACAAGCTGCTTGATAGTGGTACTTGTTAATATGTTCAAAAGATTTATTTGATTACCTAATGTTCAGGCTTAAATAAGATTAAATAGCATAGTTTTAAATGAACATTGATTGAATGGTACTACAAAGTACAAACGCTAGAATTGAGCTCATGCCTTAGCTCAAATGAACATTGCTTGGTTGATTTTTGAACAATTTATGATCAAGAGAATCAACATGGGACGTCTATGCTGGGAGATTTCAACTTGAATTAGTAAAATGCCATTTTAAAAATTGTTAAATCACAACTTATGTTCTTCTCATGAGAAAGATCACAAATTAGAGAGAGTTTAATAATTTAAGAAAATGTAAGGCCATATATGACGATCACAATATCACTCCGCCATTATTGCTCGATCATCATCATCATCAAATTACTATTATTGCTCATCTATCATGGCTAGATCATTGTTGCCTTACTCTCATTATTCTTAATTACATTATATATAGCCAAAATACACTCTACTTAAACAAATCTGTGATATGCTTGTGCAGTAGAATCATGTCAGAAAGCCATTGAGGAGTTCAAGTGCCAAAAGATAGTACTGTAAAAGTTAAGAATTTAAGCTAATCACAACGAGCAAATATTACATTTGGAGTCCAGACGTAATTTGCGCCTGGAATCCATGTGTCAAGTGGACCCACCGCAATACACTGGGATCGGTCAGTGTTAAAATTTGTGGGGCCCACTTGACACGTGGCGCTCCGCTATTGGACTCCCGATGCATCCGGAGTCCTGACCTAATAGTTTTTCAATCACAACTTAGTTAACTCAATCCAATCTCAATCTAATATGGTAGTGTTAACTATAGGCCTTGTTCGTTACTTCAGACAATAGATTTGTTCACATTTCAACAAATTTCTTATGTTGTAAGACAAATATAAACATATTTTTCATCAATCTTAAAACAGCCAAACTTACATTAAAAGACTATATGGCTCCTTAGCCTAATTAGGAATGCTTGAATTATTAAGCTTAGCAACTTCATCATTTTCCCATCGACGAAGCTTGAAAGATGATAGTTTTTGAGGCTCTGATTTCTGAAATTTATCGAGTCTTATGAAGTTATAAGACAATGCACCCAACAACGTGCCGATGAACGGACCCAAGAAGTAGACCCAGAGTGAGTTAAATCGCTTGCTGGCAAGTGCTGGCCCGAGAGTCCTTGCAGGATTCATCGATCCTCCAGATATTGGTCTGTAATAATTGAATTTAAGGCAAATCATATGAACTCGATTTATTTTTAGCTTATTATCCTTCGGGATACATACATACATACATACATACATACATACATACATACATACATACATATATATATATATATATGTATAGAGGTATCTAAAGTTTAAAATATACTTTTTACATTTATACGACCCAAATCTCATGTCACATAAAATATCATTGTTTTAACTTTTAAAAAGTGAAATACACATTTTATCGTGGCATATATGTAAAAAAAGTGAAGTTGAGGTGTGTGATATGCAAATACATAAAAAATGAGTGATATTTATGTAAATCTTCCCTTTATTTTCACTTGAAGTTGTGGCAATTTACATAAAAATGAATTTTATAAAATTGTAATTACATATACTAAATGCTTTGTTCTAATATTGGTGAATAAATGAAAATGTCAAAATAAAGAGTAACAAAATTAAAAGAAATGAAATTTTCACTAATTATGCAAGGAGAATTACGAGGCCAGCACCACATAATCATTATTTTGTGCCTATAAATCATAATTAGTGTAAATCAAAGGTAATATAGATAAAAATTAAGCTAATTAACATGCATAAATCAGTTTTATTTTAATTGTAAATGAATATGCATTGAGCTATTTGCTTTTTCATATACTTATGAAAAAACCAAGTTATTATATTACTTTCTCTTCTAATTACCCAGCCAAAATAGAGGTGATGCAAACTGAAGAACNCATTTATGTAAATCTTCCATTTATTTTCACTTAAAGTTGTGGCAATTTACGTAAAAATGAATTTTATAAAGTTGTAATTACATACACTAAATGCCTTGTTCTAATATTGGTGAATAAATGAAAATGTAAAAATAAAGAGTAACAAAATTAAAAGAAATGAAATTTTAACTAATTATGCAAGGAGAATTACAAGGGCAGCACCACATAATCATTATTTTGTGCCTATAAATCATAATTACTGTAAATCAAAGATAATATAGATAAAAATTAAGCTAATTAACATGCATAAATCAGTTTTATTTTAATTGTAAATGAATATGCATTNCAAAAAAATTAGAAAAATTAAAATATAATATTAAAGTTCATAGCAATACTCCCATTCAATACACATTGTCAAGTTGAATAATCATTTTATCAAGGTAATATAAACAAAATTAGGGGGTACTCTTTAATGCTTTTATAAATTAAACTTTAATTTCATTTTGATTAGTACAAAATTTAATTTGCAGGTATTTTTATTTTTATCCAAGTTATTACTTAAAGGAGTAGCACAAGAGACATAATTTTTAAAAAAAGTTGTTCAACCCCCTAACCTACAACCACACATAGCCAACTCCTGACTAGGATTCTTCACTAAACATACACTCTTTCTGGGTGAGCACAAAACCCTCACTTGAATTGATTATGGATATTACTTGAGATAATACAAGTGCTAAAATATTTATCTATAAATAATTAATAAAATTTTAGAAGTGATCATCTACAAAATGAATATTTGGCTTTTAAATAAATCACATTATATGAAATAATTTTACATATTTGTATTTAATTGTGGGCAACTTTATTTTCAAACTAGGCAAGATTTAGCTCACCAATGCTATCAACCCATTTTGTATTATGGTCCATTGAAATTTTTGATTGAGCTGAGCTTGGTGATTTCATGAAATATCTAAAATAAATCATTAGCAGCATTGACACATTTTTTTATCATAAAAACCATTAAATTGTATCATATGATCTCATGGAGTTAACAAAAAAAAAAATGAATATAAAGTAAAATACTCTATTTATTCAATAAGGACAATTTAATCAACAAGGCACACCTTTATCCAAATGATCTTGACCTAGTAAATTTGATGATTCTTCATAATTATTTAAAAACATATATTAACCTAAATATATAGCTTGATGCATGGTTTACATAGTCAAAATACACTATAATCTTTTCTAAGAAAATTTTTCAAAGCAAGGAGGTTACTTTGTATCATCTAATTTTCAAGCAATTAAAATTAATAATTGTTTAACTTGCTGAAATAACAAGTGTTGAAAGACTATTAACTATGTATAGAAAATTCAATTTAAATTATAATTAAAGATTGATGCATGAATGATCTTCTAAGCATTTATATAGAGAAAAATATATTACATGGTTTTAATAGTGAGGTAATAAGTCAATATTTTCAAAATATAAAGAGAGTGTTATCAATTGTTAGTTTTTTATTTTCTTATATTTTATCATTTTATATCAATATATTTTAATAAGAATAATAATAATAATAATAATAATAATAACAACAATATAAAAAATAAAAATGACTATTAAAGTCACCAAATGTCACATATAGATGAAAAGATTAGAGAATATTTGAAAATAACAATTTGATTACCTAATGGGAAACAATAATGGCATCTCCATCTAATTTTGATTGAAGTAATGTGAAAAAATAGCTATACCAATAATGTGGAATAATCCATTCATAAATATGTTTAAAATTTTTTGATCTTTTTATTATTTCTTATGTAATTTGAATTATAAGAAATGCAAAAAAAAAAAAAAAGTAACTTAACAGTTATAATAATTTATAAAGAATAAATGTTATAATATTAACATTATAAATATTTGATAGGACTTTAGAAACTCCATCTAATTACACATGAAACTTAATGCAATAGTTGAGTTAGAAACTATTGTAATTTATCTTAGGATCATACAAAGTTCACTTTTAACAAACTTATAGTTAATGTATGCCATAAATAAACTAATAAACTTGACAAGCAACTCATGATTTGAGTTGATCATACTTCTTTTATTGTCATTTAATTAGCAATTAATATGCTTGCACAACTTAGTTCTTCATTCAATTATGATCATGAAAAGTGTCACTTAAAAGCTCATGAACCAAAAAATTAATAATCTCAATAACATCTTAATAACATGCTAATTTAAGATTTGATTGTAAATTTTTTAGTATTTGGTTTCGTGAAATTAAGCCTTATTCTTATATATATTATATGACTTTCATTCAAGACTATAAATGATTTCTTACACTTATTAAATGCACTTATTTATTTTCTATTTCATTTGATTAATGTCTCATTTTCTTGCTTATAATCTCTCATTAATAAGCTTGATGAGGCTTATTCAAAAAAATAACAAGCTGCTTGATAGTGGTACTTGTTAATATGTTCAAAAGATTTATTTGATTACCTAATGTTAAGGCCAAAATTAGATTAAATAGCATAGTTTTAAATGAACATTGATTGAATGGTACTACGAAGTACAAACGCTAGAATTGAGCTCATGCCTTAGCTCAAATGAACATTGCTTGATTGATTTTGGAACAATCTATGATCAAGGGAATCGACATGGGACGTCTATGCTGGGAGATTTCAACTTGAATTAGTAAAATGCCATTTTAAAAATTGTAAATTCACAACTTATGTTCTTCTCATGAGAAAGATCACTAATTAGAGAGAGTTTAATAATTTAAGAAAATGTAAAGCCATACATGACGATCACCATACCATTTCGCCATTATTGCTCAATTATCATCATCAAATTACTATTATTGCTCGTCTATCATGGCTAGATCGTTGTTGCCTTACTCTCATTATTCTTAATTACATTATATATAGCCAAAATACACTCTACTTAAACAAATCTGTGATATGCTTGTGCAGTAGAATCATGTCAGAAAGCCATCGAGGAGTTCAAGTGCCAAAAGATAGTACAGTAAAAGTTAAGAATTTAAGCTAATCACAATGATCAAATATTACATTTGGAGTCCACGTAATTTGCACATGAAGTTCAATGATGGACACCACGTGTCAAGTGGGCCCACCACAATACACTGGGATCGGTCAGTGCTAAAATTTATGGGGCCCACTTGACACGTGGTGCCCTGTTATTAGACTCCAAATGCATTCAGAGTTATGACCTAATATTTTTTCAATCACAACTTAGTTAACACAATCTGATATGCTAGTGTTAACTATAGGCCTTGTTCGTTACTTCAGACAATAGATTTGTTCACATTTCAACAAATTTCTTATGTTGTAAGACAAATATAAACATATTTTTCATCAATCTTAGAACAGCCAAACTTACATTAAAAGACTATATGGCTCCTTAGCCTAATTAGGAATGCTTGAATTATTAAGCTTAGCAACTTCATCATTTTCCCATCGACGAAGCTTGAAAGATGATAGTTTTTGAGGCTCTGATTTCTGAAATTTATCGAGTCTTATGAAGTTATAAGACAATGCACCCAACAACGTGCCGATGAACGGACCCAAGAAGTAGACCCAGAGCGAGTTAAATCGCTTGCTGGCAAGGGCTGGCCCGAGAGTCCTTGCAGGATTCATCGATCCTCCAGATATTGGTCTGTAATAATTGAATTTAAGGCAAATCATATGAACTCGATTTATTTTTAGCTTTTTATCCTTGGGGATACATATATATATACATATGTATATATATGTATATATATACATATATATATATATATATATATATACATATATATAGGTATCTAAAGTCTAAAATATACTTTTTACATTTATACGACCCAAATCTCATATGTCACATAAAATACCATTGTTTTAACTTTTAAAAAGCTAAAAAACATGCATAAATCAGTTTTATTTTAATTGTAAATGAATATGCATTGAGCTATTTGCTTTTTCATATACTTATTTTCTTAATTTGCATCATGATTTATACATGAATAAAAACCAAGTTATTATATTACTTTCTCTTCTAATTACCCAGCCAAAATAGAGGTGATGCAAACTGAAGAACCAACTGCTAAACCTGCCAACTCTCCTACCTGCATGTTTGTTCAAAGAAAGAAAACAAAATCAATCAATATTACATAATCTAGTTGTTTAAGATGAAGAAACTCACAGCTCTAGTATCTGTGGCTACTGCAGAAGCTACAAACATCATGCAAAAGGTTACTACAACCTCCATGATGAGTGCTTGAAGTGCCGTGCCAGAAGGCGTCGTCGTCCCCAGATTTGTTATAGGATTCAACATTACCTTGAGGGCGAACGAAGAGATAGTCGCGCCGGTTATTTGGGCCGACCAGTAGAAGGGGACCTGAATGATTTGCAGGACTGCTAAAGCTTAGGTCATGGGCAAGCTGCTAACATGGTGATGTTGTCAAATGTCATTTGTGCAAAGTGTAGGGAAATTTAAATGAATTGTTATGAAAAATGGTTTATTGATGATATGTTATATGCATTTGATAATTTTCAATGATTGAATATATGAATACATGTCATGCAATTATGGTTAATTTTTTTTAGTGAATAATTAAATCAACATAAAAGTTGATAAAAATCGTTTCACGTATAATGTTTATATGTTGGAGAATCTAATCAGCGTATGATCTTCTATTCATTTTTGCAGAAATGGTACGTACAAAATTTTATATGTACATATTTTGATATGATATGTATATAAGTAAATATCAAAATTTTGTTTTTAAATGCATAAATATGTAAGAGTTGTGTGTACTTGTGCGTGTGTCTGTGTTTGTGTGTGTCGATGCGTGTGCGCATGCGTGTGTGCTTACAGAGATAAAAAGTGAGACACGACTAGGGAGAGATTTCAATTTTATAAGGAAATGTAGGAATCTATATTTTATGTGAGGCTAAAGATATTAAATAAGATTATAATACTCACATTGAAATGTTAATCTCTCCTCTTAAAAATGAGAATGAAGTAATGAACATCAATAATAATATCATTTTTATCATAATTAAAGAACTTATTTGGGATCAATTTTATTTTATTTTCTTATTTTTGTTTTAAAATTTGGCGTAATTACATAGACAACACTTCAAATATTATTATTTACAAAACTAGCATCTAAACAAGGGTTTAGACGCTTGAAAACAATTTTTGTAAAATTACTTTCTCTATTATAAAAAACAAACCGGCGAATTCGATGATTTAAGCTGGAGCTTGAGCTTAAGCTCAAACTCAATAAAATTAATCAAACACAATTTCAAGCCGAGGATGGCTTGAGCTCGACTCGACTCGACTCATTTACACCCCTAATTAGGGCTGTGAATTCAACTTATTTAGCTCGAAGATCATTAATCACCCAAAAATTGATTTCGAATTATGGGTCGAGTCCAAATAAACAAACCGAACTAAGAGTTCGAGCAGACCCCAACTCAACACGGAAAAAGATAATTAACAGCCCTATTCATGCATCAAAAACCGAGCTAGGAGCTAAAATACGTATTTTTCTCATGAATATTTCGCTTGATAAGCTTATATAACTAAAATATAATTTTCATCAAACCATAGCTAAAGATCATCATCACCTGAATCCATGGAAACTGTCCATGCTTCGAGACCGCAAAGGCCAGCGTGACTGCCGGATTCNCCGGTAGGTGAGCGGTAGGTGATATGTGGTAGGTGGCGGTGCCACATGACAAAATTGCCCTTTTACCTTAGTTCATTAATTGGGGGTCAAAATAACAAGTTGTGTGTACTTGCGTGTGTGTCAGTGTTTGTGTGTGTCGGTGCGTGTGCGCATACGTGTGTGCTTACAGAGATAAAGAGTGAGACATGACAAGGGAGAGATTTCAATTTTATAAGGAAATGTAGGAATCTATATTTTATGTGAGGCTAAATATTTTTATTTTCTTATTTTTGTTTTAAAATTTGGCGTAATTACATACACAACACTTCAAATATTATTATTTACAAAACTAGCATCTAAACGAGGGTTTAGATGCTTGAAATCAATTTTTGAAAAATTACTTTCTCTGTTATAAAAAACAAACCGGCGAATTCGATGATTTAAGCTGGAGCTTGAGCTTAAGCTCAAACTCAATAAAATTAATCAAGCACAAATTTAAGCCGAGGATGGCTTGAGCTCGACTCGACTCGACTCATTTACACCCCTAACTAGGGTTGTGAATTCAACTTATTTAGCTCGAAGATCATTAATCACCCAAAAATTGACTTTGAATTCTGAGTCGAGTCCAAGTAAACTAACCGAGCTAGGAGTTCGAGCCGACCTCAACTCAACTCGGAAAAAGATAATTAACAGCCTATTCATGCATCAAAAACCGAGCTAGGAGCTAAAATACATATTTTTCTCATGAATATTTCGCTTGATAAGCTTATAAAACTAAAATATAATTTTCGTCAAACCATAACTACAAATCATCATCACCTGAATCCATGGAAACTGTCCATGCTTCGAGACCGCAAAGGCCAGCGTGACTGCCGGATTCATATGAGCTCCGGAAATATGCCCCACAGAATATATCATCACCGTCACG
>JXCR01141655.1:97432-141245 GCA_002079205.1 Phalaenopsis hybrid cultivar
TATATATATATATATATATATATATCATTTTATCTATATATGAAAATATATATTTTATTTTTTTAAATGTTAAAATAATAATATTTTTGATTTTTTATGAAAGATTTTAGTGTTAGAAATGTAAAAAAAAAATATATTTTAAGTATTAGATATGTAAGAATACAATAATGTTATGCTTTGGAAAAATATTTTCATGAAAAATTAGATTGAGTACTAATTTAGAGAGTTTAATATATTTTAGCGAGTATATGATCGGACTTGTGACGTAAAATTGACTTTTTAGAATTCATTTTTTATGTTTTTTTTTTAGAAATAAAGTTTTATATTTATTTAAATAAATGGGCGGCCAGCTCAAGGCAGTTCGTGTCATATTTTTCATTATTTACATTATATTATACTAATATATAAGGACTCTTGATGGCCACTAAATTAAAAATTCAAGGTTTTCTTAACCACTTACATAAAAATCTATTCTTTTAGGTTATGCTTTTGAAATTCCGAATTCAAACTGAATACTACAAGAGAAAAAACTTATTAGTTGGCACAAACAAAGATTTAAACCTTCTTTGATCATTCTAATATTTATTTATTTATTTTTATTGTTTTTATGATAAATATTAATTATGATATTTAGATTTAAGATATGATTTGTTTAGATAGCTTAGAATCAACCTTAGGTTGTGAGTGGTGCTTTTATATTGTTGTGGGTTTTCTCTTTTCTTTAGTGTTTTTTGAATCTGTGGCTTTCTTTGTGGGGTTGCCTTTTGATCATGGTGGCAGTGTCCTGCTCTTTTAGCCGTTGTTGAGTGTTCTTCCTTTGCTTGTTGTTGATCTCCATTTGTTATTCTTGGGACCGTTTTTTGCTCCCTTCAAGTCGTAAAATGTTATCCTTGTTGATCTAATGGTATAATCTTATGTTTATCCATGTTGAATTACTTCGGTACTTCAGGTTGGTTTCAGGTCTTTTTTTTTTCCTTAACTTTCTGTTTCTCTTTTTTATGATTACATTTTCTTTAATTTTTTTCTATCTAATCCTTCATTTTGGCATCCTAGCTTCTCCTGGAGCTTCTTTATTTGGTTTGTTTCTGCTCTTTCTTAGCTTCGTGCAAGTTCCTACTGGATCTTTTTGCACTCTTGGTGGCTCATTGTTCTCATATTAGGCGTGTTTTGTTTTTTTTGGAGCTCTTTTGCATGAGTTTCATCCCTAAGAGGCGGATCCCCTGAGTTTTCTTTAACGTGTGTTAAATTTTATGTGTAGTCGAGATTCTCCTGCCATACTTTGTGCTCTTTATTTTGGATTAATAAAATTGCCATACCTGTAGGCATAATGTTAAGTCATTATAACTGAATTAACAGATTATATTCATTTCAAGATATATCAATTCTATTATGTATATTCATTCTTATATTCCTCTTCTTGAACTCTTCTTCATTATGTTCTGTTATAAATAAAGAGACCATGTATTCATATGATTAGATCAACGATATAATAAACACTTTTCTAAATGATCTTCGAGTTATACTTTAAGAAAATGATTTTTGAGCTCTAACATGGTATTAGAGAAAAAAGCCCTCAGGCATTCATCTTCTGGCTTAATCTTTTTTATTCCATCATTTTGTTTCTTCTCAACTTCATCTTCATCATGAGTTCCCACTCAAATTTCTCAATCAACATTGCTAGGTCAACTTCTTCAATCAGTAATCTTCAATGTGATCAACTAGTTCCTTCTCAGTTAAAGTTTCTTTTGACAAACATAAAAAGTATCATATATGCTCATCTTTNTATATATATTTAAGTATTAGATATGTAAGAATACAATAATGATATGCTTTGGAAAAAAATATTTTCATGAAAAATTAGATTGAGTTCTAATTTAGAGAGTTTAATATATTTTAGGAAGTATATGATCTGACTTGTGACGTAAAATTGACTTTTTTGAATTGATTTTTTATGTCTTTTTTCTTTTAGAAATAAAGTTTTATATTTATTTAAACAAATGGGCGGCCAGCTCAGGACAGTTCGTGTCATATTTTTCAGTATTTACATTATATTATACTAATATATAATGACTCTTGATGGCCACTAAATTAAAAATTCAAGGTTTTCTAACCACTTACATAAAAATCTATTCTTTTAGGTTATGCTTTCGAAATTCCGAATTCAAACTGAATACTACTAAAGAAAAAAACTTATTAGTTGGCACAAACAAAGATTTAAACCTTCTTTGATCATTCTGATGATTATTTATTTATTTATATTGTTTTTATGATAAATATTAATTATGATATTTTAGAATTAAGATATGATTTGTTTAGATAGCTTAGAATCAACTTGAGATTGTGAGTGGTGCTTTTATATTGTTGTGGTTTTTCTCTTTTCTTATAGTGTTTTTTTTGGATCTGTGGCTTTCTTTGTGGTCTTGCCTTTTGATCATGGTGGCAGTGTCCTGTTCTTTTAGCCATTGTTGAGTGTTATTCATTTGCTTGTTGTTGATCTCCATTTGTTATTCTTGGGACCATTTTTTGCTCCCTTCAAGTCGTAAAATGTTATCCTTGTTTATCTAATGGTATAATCTTATGTTTACCCCTGTTGAATTACTTCGGTAGTTTAGGTTGGTTTCAGGTTTTTTTTTTTTCTTAACTTTCTGTTTCTCTTTTTTATGATTACATTTTCTTTAATTTTCTTCCATCTTATCCTTCATTTTGGCATCCTAGCTTCTCCTGGAGCTTCTTTATTTGGTTTGTTTCTGCTCTTTCTTAGCTTCGTGCAAGTTCCTACTGGATCTTTTTGCACTCTTGGTGGCTCATTGTTTTTTTTTTTTTTGAGCTCTTTTGCATGAGTTTCATCCCTAAGAGGCAGATCCTCTGAGTTTTCTCTAGCGTGTGTTAAATTTTATGTGTAGTGGAGATTCTCCTGCCATACTTTGTGCTATTTATTTTGGATTAATAAAATTGTCATACATGTATGCATAATGTTAAGTCATTATAATTGAATTAACAAATTATATTCATTTCAAGATATATCAATTCTATTATATATATTGATTCTTATATTCCTCTTCTTGAACTCTTCTTCATTATGTTCTGTTATAAATAAAGAGACCATGTATTCATATGATTAGATCAATGATATAATAAATACTTTTCTAAATGATCTTCGAGTTATACTTTAAAAAAAGGGATTTTTGAGCTCTAACATGGTATCAGAGAAAAAAGCCCTCAGGCATTCATCTTCTGGCTTAATCTTTTTTATTCCATCATTTTGTTTCTTCTCAACTTCATCTTCATCATGAGTTCCCACTCAAATTTCTCAATCAACAATGTTAGGTCATCTTCTTCAATCAGTAATCTTCAAAGTGATCAACTAGTTCCTTCTCAGTTAAAGTTTCTTTTGACAAACATAAAAAGTATCATATATGCTCATCTTTCTACCGACAATGATCCCACATGGAGAGCATAGGTGATAAAGCTATTTCGTGTTAATGGCTATAAAAGCTTTCTTGATGGAACTTGCAATCGACCAAGCAAATTTATCAATGATTCTTCTAGCGTTGAAATTTTGAATGTTGATTATAGCAAATGGATCTTCATAGATCACAATTTGTCTGTTACGGTCTACTATGTAATTTCTTCCTCCACCCTTCCCTATATTCTTAACCTTGAAACTTGAATTGTATTTGAACAACTTTGGAGCACATACTTCAATTCACCAATTGATCTTGCATTTTAAAATTGAAAAATGGGTTACGTAACATTTCACAAGGGGAGAAAACCATGACTCATTATCATTATGAAATTGCATACAATGTGAATCCTCTAGGCACCGTAGAAGTCATTTTTAACGGTGTAGATCTAATCCTCTACACTCTTAATGAACTTTCTTCAAGTTATTATGCCTTCAAGACTTTGATTAGAGTCAATCTACAACAGATTAGTTTTGATAAGTACTTGCATACTCTCTTATGTTATGAAGAATTAAATATGGTGCATTAAGCTTCTAAAGAGGTCCAAAACTCACACAACACTGCTTTGATTGTAGCTCAAAGTCGTGCAAAAAATAGACAGTTCAATAGCAACATCAAATGCTTAGAATTCTTATATCACTGGTTACTATAAAAATAAAAATTCAAAAGTTCAAGTTCAAATAGAAATCAAACTATATCTGAGACAAGAACCAATCACAAAACCTCTCATATAACCTGTAAAATTTTCAACAGTGCTGGACATTCTATCTTTAAATGTTGGCATAGACATGACAAAAACAGTATGTCTTCTTTTACTTTAGTCTTCGACGTTTCAACTAGTCCTAACGAGAGTTAGATTTTAGACAGCGAGCAACATAACATCTTACTGCATATCAAAATCAAATAAGTAATTTTGAAGGTGATTGCTTTATTTCTATCAGAAATCAACAACAACTATACATAGCTCATATAGGCTAAGGACTACTGCTTACACCTATTCCAAAGAGTTGTCTCAAACATTCATCATGTGTCTTATCTTGTTTACAATGTACATTCTGTGCAAAGTTGATAACAAATAATTATTGTGCAATTATCTTCATTGCTAATGGATACTTAATTAAGGATTTGCAGACCAACAAACTTCTCTTTGAAGAACTATGCATACAATGGTTGTATCCAATACAACCACTCAATCATGTCACTAGCAAGGGATGTAAACATCTTGCTTTAGTTATCTATAACAAGTGTCAAATCCTTGGAATAGAATTTTGGTCCTTTTTCACCCAAGTTTCATAATGTTCCTTCAAAATGCATTCCAAGCTTAATACACTACTAATAGCATTCAGTATACTTCCTATAATTTGTCTAATAATCATAAAATCTCCTTCAAGTCCTCATTCGCTCCTGCTACTCAACCACTTCATATTGTACACTCAATTTTTTGGGGACCCTCCCCAACTCCATCTACTCAGCATTACAAGTATTTTGTGATCTTTGTGGAAGAATCTCCAAATTTTCTTAGGTTTACTTAAATATAAACATGAAACATTTATTAATTGTCTTGATTTTAAGAATTTATTTGAAAAGCATTTTNGGTTATTATGCCTTCAAGACTTTGATCAGAGTCAATCTACAACAGATTAGTTTTGATGAGTACTTGCATACTCTCATATGTTGTGAAGAATTAAATATGATGCATTAAGCTTCTAAAGAAGCCCAAAACTCACACAACACTGCTCTGATTGTAGCTCAAAGTCGTACAAAAAATAGACAGTTCAATAGCAACATCAAATGCTTAGAATTCTTATATCACTGGTTACTATAAAAATAAAAATTCAAAAATTTAGGTTCAAAAAGAAATCAAACTATATCAGAGACAAGAACCAATCACAAAACCTCTCATATCACCTGTAAAATTTTCAACAGTGCTAGACATTCTATCTTTAAATGTTGGCATAGACATGACAAAAACAATATGTCTTCTTTTACTTTAGTCTTCGACGTTTCAACTAGTCCTAACGGGAGTTAAATTTTAGACAGCGAGCAACATAACATCTTACTGCATATCAAAATCAAATAAGTAATTTTGAAGGTGATTGCTCTATTTTTGTCGGAAATCAACAACAACTATACATAGCTCATATAGGCCAATGACTATTGCTTACACCTATTCAAAAGAGTTGTCTCAAACATTCATCATGTGTCTTATCTTGTTTACAATGTACATTATGTGCAAAGTTGACAACAAATAATTATTGTGCAATTATCCTCATTGCTAATGGATACTTAATTAAGGATTTGCAGACCAACAAACTTCTCCTTGAAGAACTATGCATACAATGGTTGTATCCAATACAACCACTCAATCATGTCACTAGCAAGGGATGTAAAGACCTTGCTTCAATTATCTATAACAAGTGTCAAATCCTTGGAATATAATTTTGGTCCTTTTTCACCCAAGTTTCATAATGTTCCTTCAAAATGCATTCCAAGCTTACAATACACTACTAATAGCATTCAGTATACTTCCTATAACTTGTCTAATAATCATAAAATCTCCTTCAAGTCTTCATTCGCCACTGCTACTCAACCACTTCATATTGTACACTCAATTGTTTGGGGACCCTCCACAACTCCATTTACCCAACATTACAAGTATTTTGTGATCTTTGTGGAAGAATTTCCAAATTTTCTTGGGTTTACTTAAATATAAACATGAAACATTTATTAATTGTCTTGATTTTAAGAATTTATTTGAAAAGCATTTTGATTCTTGCATTAAAACAATGTATACATATGAAAGTCTACACAAAGATCACATAATACTAATTCTGACCAAGTTGAGGATTTTACTGACAGGAAGTCTACATCAAACTTTTGTGTCAATTTTAGGATCAACTCTTATTTCCCGATTTGTCCAATAAACAAATAGCAATTGTCTGATTTTCAACTGAAGTTGAATACAAGGCTCTAGCAACTACAATAGCTGACATTGTATGGTTAAATAGATTGTTACAAGCTTTTTCAAATTCATTAACCCTAAACCCTAAACNGAACTCTTATTTCCTGATTTGTCAAAAAACAAATAGCAATTGTTTGATTTTCAACTGAAGTTGAATACAGGGCTCTAGCAACTGCAATAGCTGACATTGTATGGTTAAATATATTGTTACAAGCTTTTTCAAATTCATTAAATTAGCCAACTACTCTTTTTTTTTATAACACATCTACTATCGCTCACACAAACAACCCAAAATTTTCATGCACGCGCAAATACACTTTAGTTCATCACATCAATATTATAAATCAACTAAAAGATTATTAAAAAACCCCCAACTTACAGATTCAAATATCTTAGCAACAACTAACTCTCTAGCAAAGTTTGTCATTTTGAAGGGAGATGCTAAGTCACTATAACTTAAATAACAGATTTAAATCATTTCTCGATATATGAAGTTTGTTTTTAATATTCATTGTGTCTTCCTCTTCTTGAACCCTTCTTTACTATGTTCTCTTATGTATAGAAAGACCTCGTATTCATATGGGAAAAATATTACATCAGTATTACGCATGTAGGGTAACGTGCGTAGCCAATGAAATCACACCACGATATCCCGCACGACACAGAAAAAAAAACGGCGCAGTAACACGGGTAATATTCCCCCCGTGTTATTCATGTGTTATTGTGTGTTATTCATGTATTATTGTGTCCCAATAACACAAAAATGACACAGGTGAGAATATTCTCCGTGTTACTGCGCCATTTTTTTCTCTGTCGGGAATATTTCTCGTGTTATTCAAGTGTTATTGTGTGTTATTCATGAGTTATTGTGTCATGAGAATATTCTTGGTGTTATAATAACACAATAACACATCAATAACACATGAATAACACACAAAAAATATTTTTGGTGTTATAATAACACAATAACACATCAATAACACATGAATAACACGCAATAAATGTTATAATAATACAATAACACATCAATAACACATGAATAACACACAATAACACATGAATAACGTGCAATAACACATGAATAACACAGGAGGGAATATTCTCCGTGTTACTGCGCCATTTTTTTGCTTTGCCGCATGAGATGTCGTGGCATTTTGATTGGCTACACACGTTATTTTTAAGTGCGTAGTACTGATGTAATATTTTTTCATTCATATGATTAGATCGACGATAAAATAAATATATTTCTAAATGATCTTTGAGCTCTAACACTCATTTTCTATTTATTCACATATCTAACATTTAAACTTTAATTTCTTTACCTTTATATAATTCAAATATTTGGCATCACATAAAAAATACCACCGTTTTAATTTGTAAAAAGTGAAATACACATTTTCATTCATATTTAAGGTGGCCTGTATAAAAAAATTGAACTTTAGGTGTTAGATGAAAAAAAAAAGGTGTTGGATAAATAAATACAAACAAATTGACAGGTATTTATGTAAATCTTCCAAAACACAAATTAGCAAACAAAAAGTAACGATAAATGTTATTAAGCAAGCTCTAAATAGTCCAAAATTTAATCAGGATTTTAATTAATCAAATCATTTTAACACTAATTAATAAATTGGGCCAGACTTTAATCTATTTGACAAAAAATATTAAATGATAAATATAATCCCAAGCAGAAAGAAAATGAAAAAATTGGCTCGAACCAATTAATTAATGATTGTAGTTTTGTAAGTTAAGAGAGACCGTGCGGTTAATGGTGGGTTTAATTTTTGGAGCATTTACATATATGCCATTCTGTTCTTATGTATTTATAAATCTAACACCTAAATTTTCCTTTTTACATTTATACCACCCAAATCTTNGGTAGATCACCGTGATCTACGGTCAGGATCGAACCGTATGCAATAATTTCTCAATAAATTGGGTCAGACTTTAATCTATTTGACAAAAAAATATTAAATGATAAATATAATCCCAAGCAGAAAGAAAATGAAAAAATTGGCTTGACCCAATTAATTAATAATTGTAGTTTTGTAAGTTAAGAGAGACCGTGCGGTTAATGGTGAGTTTAATTTTAGGAGCATTTACATATATACCATTCTGTTCTTATGTATTTATAAATCTAACACCTAAATTTTCCTTTTTACATTTATACCACCCAAATCATTCATATAATGTCGAAAATACCATTATTTTAACATTAAAAAGGGGAAACACCTTTTTTTCAATTTTCAATTACAGTGTCACATGTATAAAAATTGAAGATTAGATGTCAGATATGTAAATACATAAGAACTGGGTGGTATGTTTGTAAATCTTGATTTTATAGTGCGTCCATTAGTTTATGGGAGAGCCTTTAATTTGGTTTGTTGGGTTTTGGACAGAATGGGAAGACATAAATTGGGNTCAATTATGCTTTTAATATTCATTGTGTCTTCCTCGAACCCTTATTTACTATGTCCTCTTACGTATAGAAAGACCTCACATTCATATGATTAGATCAACGATAAAATAAATCTATTTCTAAATGATCTTTGACCTCTAACACTCTCACTTTCTATATATTCGCTTATCTAACATTTAAACTTTACTTTCTTTACATTTATATCATTCAAATATTTGACATCACATAAAAAATACCACCGTTTTGATTTTTAAGAAGTGAAAGACACGTTTTCATTCATATTTAAGGTGGCATGTATAAAAAAATTGAACTTTAGGTGTTAGATGAAAAAAAAAGGTGTTAGATAAATAAATACAAACAAATTGAGAGGTATTTATGTAAATCTCCAAAACACAAATTAGCAAACAAAAAGTAACGATAAATGTTATTAAGCAAGCTCTAAATAGTCCAAAATTTAATCAGGATTTTAATTAATCAAATCATTTTAACACTAATTAATAAATTGGAAAAATTATTCCATGCGGATCGGACACCGCACGCAGCTTGCGTGCGGTGTCCGATCCGGACTATANTTTCTTGTGGATAAGTTTTTGCCAAAAAAAAATTATGTTATTACTAAGAATGCTTCTTTCAAACACTTTCGAAGTATGATGGACTGTGTTGCTCGAATGACCCAAAGAGTCTTAGAGGAATTCCTTAAACAACCTTTGTGCATTCACCTCAGAAGCAGAGTTCAACCTCCTCTCTCGTAGGGTTAGTGTGGCTCCAATGGCGGATAAGATTAGAGAGTGGCGTCTTAGATTGTTTGGTGACATTAAACGTCGACCACTTGATGATTCTGTTATAAAAGAAGATGTTTTAGATTTAACTTATGTTAACTTGGACAGATTGTATAAAAAATGATCTTAATCTATTAGAATTAAATAAAAATATGACACTCAATAGGACATAAATGGAGAAAAAGGATTCATGTAGCCGACCCCACATAGTGGGATAAAGACTTGTTGTTGTTGTTGTTGTTGTTGTTGTTTTTGTTTTTGTGGTATTGATAATAACTTAGAATGCATGCTTCTCATTTACTTGCTTCATAATAAAAATGAAGTATTAGATTTCTAAAAGATTGTGAAGACATAAATAGAGAAATAATGTGGAAAGCAAATAAAGATTGTGAGATTAGAGAGTGGTCAATAGCATTTTGAGATATACATTAAAGAAGAATAAGTAGATGATCCATTTGGAAAATTTATTCTATATATATATAGAATATATTAATATTATCTAAATTATCTTTTGAGATAATGAGGTGCATGATTAATAGCTCTAAATTATCTTATTTCTTATAGACTGAAGCTCTTAAAATGAGAGTCTACATATTAAATAAGGTTCCAACTTAGACTATTTTAAAACATCTTTTTAATTATAAAAAAATTAGAAATCAAATTTGCGACATATATGGGTACGAGGATGTCCAAGAGAAGTGAGAATTTGTAATTCATAAAAGAGAAGCTGGATCTGAAGACTATTAGTGGATATTTCATTAGATATGTTGAAAAGTTCAATACTAAGATTGCATAAATAAAAAATACAAATCTTCTTGACAATGAACATTTTTGTTGGAGTGATTTATTTATAGAGCTTAGTTTCTACAAAAAGAATAATAGGTGCTCAACCTCCCATTTTAAGTGCATGTTGATTGTTGTGCATAACACTCCTAAGGATTAAATGGTTGTTAGACAACTAAAACTTGAGACTCCACAACTGATGATAATTAGGTTGTAGTTCCAATTGTTCATAAGATATTCGATGAAGTTGAACAACCAACTCCTCAAGAGGAGGTTGTTACAATATTAAAAAGTTCTATTAGAGAAAGAATATCATCAATTCCTAGTGATTACATTACATATCTTCAAGCGTTGAACTATATATAATATTGGACCAGAAAATGAACCTGAAATACTTTTGCAAGCCATGAATTACAAGGACCTTTGATCATGATTTGATGTCATAGAAAATTATATAAAGTCTATGCCACATAACAAAGTCTAGGATCTTATTGAGTTGCCTAATAGTGCAAAATTCATAGGCTCCAAATGGTTCAATAATATAAAGAGAGACTCATTAGGCAACATATAAAGTTATAAAGCAAAACTTGTTGCTAAAAGATTCATTTATCGAGTAGGAATTGCTTACAAGGTGTCATTTTCTCATGTATCTATGAAGAATCCTTTCAAAACTATCGTGATACTTGTTGCATATTTTGATTTAAAGTTGCAACAAATGAATGTGAAAACTGAATTTCTTGATATAGATCTTGAGGAGGATGATTATAGGATATAATTAGAAGGATTCTCGTACAGAGATAACAAATATCAAATGGAAAAGCTTAATAAGATTTTTTATGGATTAGAACAAGCCTGTCATTGATAGTTTCTAAAATTTCATGATGTATTCTCTTCATTTGGATTTCTAAATAATGTCATGAATCAATGTATATATGATCAGAATGTTAGTGAGAGAAAATTTTATTTTTTAACCCTCGATGTGGATGATATTTTACTTACAACTAATGAATACATTTTATTAATCGAGTCAAAACATATTTTCTCTAAAAACTTGATATGAAAGATATGGGTGATGTCTCTTATGTCATTGACATTAAAATACAAAGTGATAGATTTCAAAGCCTTTTAACTCAATCTAAGAAGACCTATATCAATAAATTCTTGAAGAGATTCAAAATGAAAGATTATTCACAAGCTTTGCTCCCACAGTAAAGGTTGATAGATTTCGTTTAACTCAGTGCCTGAAAGTAATGTTAAAAGTGGAAATGACATATATTCCATAAACTTCAACAAGTGGTAGTTCAATGTTTTTCATCTTTATATTTGCAATCATGAAGGAGTGCAAAACAAATTTTAGTTTCCACTTGGCATAGTGTATGATTAAAAAGTTTTATTTTTTGTGCTTAGATTTATAAATTGTCTTAGTCATTGAAGATAGATTATGCCATTTAAGTTGCAATTATTTTGCCTAAGTATAATAGAAGTGGTAGTCAAGCAGAAAGATTGGCACTAAGTACTTAGGTATGTTTGGGGCAGCGGTGTAATGACGGTGCGACACTACACTGCACTTTTGTGTGTTACAGTAATATTCGTTTTGACAGCTTTTTTGAAAAGCTGCCACTGAAGTCTGTATTTTTCCACCGGTCTTAGCAATGTGCGGTGGCACCTTTGTAGCTACAGTCCGACTCAAAAAAAAAAAATTATAATAATCATCGCAGTTGTTTGAACATTAGATTATTCTTCAGAAGCTTCAAAATTGTTTTTCGATAGGTGCGGCTGCCTTAAACAGACCCTAAGACATTATGTATTTCACTTCTTAAAATATAAAATGGTGATGTTTTTGATGTGTTATGAAATATTTGAATGATATAAATGTAAAAAATAAAATATAAGTGTTAGATCTATAAATAGATAAGAACTGGGTGGTGTATATGTAAAGGCCCCAATAGTTGGATACGCCATGTAAAAAGCCTATTAAAACAGGGGCATTCATGAATTTACTTTTTATATTTTTTTCACTAAATTTTTTATTTTATCAAGTTAAAAAATATAATCATTTTAAGTTAAAAAAAAAGTAAAATATAGTTTTTCAAGTTTAGAAAAAGTGATATATATCTATATAAATTGAGCTATAAATGTTAGATATGTAAATACATAAAAATTAAGTGGTATATATGTAAATCTTCTATTAAAATCTTNCTTCTTGTGGATAAGTTTTTGACAAAATATGTTATTACTAAGAATGCTTCTTTCAAACACTTTCAAAGTATGATGGACTTTGTTGCTCGAATGACCCAAAGAGTCTTAGAGGAATTCCCTAAACAACCTTTGTGCATTCACCTCAGAAGCAGAGTTTAACCTCCTCTCTCGTAGGGTTAGTGTGGCTCCAATGGCGGATGAGATTAGAGAGTGGCGTCTTAGATTGTTTGGTCACATTAAACGCCGACCACTTGATGATTCTGTTATAAAAGAAGATGTTTTAGATTTGACTTATGTTAACTTGGACATATTGTATAAAAAATGATCTTAATCTATTAGAATTAAATAAAAATATGACACTCAATAGGACGCAAATTGAGAAAAAAGATTCATGTAGCCGACTACACATAGTGGGATAAAGACTTGTTGTTGTTGTTGTTGTTGTTGTTGTTGTTGTTGTTGTTGTTTTTGTTTTTGTGGTGTTGATAATAACTTAGAATGCATGCTCCTCATCCACTTGCTACATAATAAAAATGAAGTATTAGATTTCTCTAAGATTTTGAAGACATAAATAGAGAAATAATGTGGAAAGCAAATAAAGATTGTGAGATTAGAGAGTGGTCAATAGCATTTTGAGATATACATTAAAAAAGAATAAGTAGATGATCCATTTGGAAAATTTATTCAAAATATATACATATATAGATATATATTATCTGAAATAGTTTACCTAGCTCGCCTAATCAGAATAATGTGGTTGAAAGAAGGAATATAACACTAATGGACAGAGTGAGGTGCATGATTAATAACTCTAAATTATCTTATTTCTTATAGACTAAAGCTCTTAAAATGAGAGTCTACATATTAAATCAGGTTCCAACTTAGACTATTTTAAAACATCTTTTTAATTATAAAAAAATTAGAAATCGAATTTGAGACATGCATGCGTACGAGGATGTCCATGTGAAGTGAGAATTTGTAATTCATAAAAAAAAAGCTGGATCTGATGACTATTAGTAGGTATTTCATTAGATATGTTGAAAAGTTCAATATTAGTATTGCAGAAATAAAAAAATACTAATTTTCTTGAGAATGAACATTTTTGTGAGAGTGATTTATTTATAGCGCTTAGTTTCTGCAAAAAGAATAATAGGTGCTCAACCTCCCATTTTAAGTGACATGTTGATTGTTGTGCATAACACTCCAAAGGATTAAATGGTTGTTAGACAACTAAAACTTGAGACTCCACAAGTTGATGATAATTAGCTTGTAGTTCCAATTGTTCATAAGATATTCGATGAAGTTGAACAACCAACTCCTCAAGAGGAGGTTGTTACAATATTAAAAAGTTCTATTAGAGAAAGAAGATCATCAATTCCTAGTGATTACATTGTATATCTTCAAGCGTCAAACTATATATAATATTGGACCAGAAAATGAACCTGGAATACTTTGGCAAGCCATGAATTACAAGGACCTTTAATCATGATTTGATGTCATAGAAAATTATATAAAGTCTATGCCACATAACAAAGTCTAGGATCTTATTGAGTTGCCTAATAGTGCAAAATTCATAGGCTCCAAATGGTTCAATAATATAAAGAGAGACTCATTAGGCAACATATAAAGTTATAAAGCAAAACTTGTTGCTAAAAGATTCATTTATCGAGTAGGAATTGCTTACAAGGTGTCATTTTCTCATGTATCTAAGAAGAATCCTTTCAAAACTATCGTGATACTTATTGCATATTTTGATTTAAAGTTGCAACAAATGAATGTGAAAACTAAATTTCTTAATATAGATCTTGAGGAGGATGATTATAGGATATAATTAGAAGGATTCTCGTACAGAGATCACAAATATCAAATGGAAAAACTTAATAAATTTTTTTATGGATTAGAACAAGCCTGTCATTGATAGTTTCTAAAATTTCATGATATATTCTCTTCATTTGGATTTCTAAAGAGTGTCATAAATCAATGTATATATGATCAGAATGTTAGTGAGAGAAAATTTTATTTTTTAACCCTCGATGTGGATGATATTTTGCTTACAACTAATGAATACATTTTATTAATCGAGTAAAAATATCTCTTCTCTAAAAACTTCTCTAATGAATATGGGTGATGTCTCTTATGTCATTGACATTAAAATACAGAGTGATAAATTTCAAGGCCTTTTAGCCCAATCTAAGAAGACCTATATCAATAAATTCTTGAAGAGATTCAAAATGAAAGATTATTCACAAGCTTTGGTGATAGATTTCGTTTAACTCAGTGCCTGAAAGTAGTTTTAAAAGTGGAAATGAAATTATATTCCATAAACTTCAGCAAGTGGTAGTTCAATGTTTTTCATCTTTATGTTTTCTATCATGAAGGAGTGCAAAACAAATTTTAGTTTCCACTTGGCATAGTGTATGATTAATAAGTTTTATTTTTGTGCTTGGATTTATAAATTGTCTTAGTCATTGAGGATAGATTATGCCATTTAAGTTGCAATTATTTTGCCCAAGTATAATAGAAGTGGCAGTCAAGCAGAAAGATTGGCACTAAGTACTTAGGGTCTGCTTGGGGCAGCGGCGTAGTGACGGTGCGACACCGCACTGCACTTTTGTGTGTTTCAGTAATGTTCGTTTTGACAGCTTTTTTGAAAAGCCGCCACTGAAGTCTGTATTTCCACCGGTCTTAGCAATGTGCAGTGGCAGCTTTGTAGCTACAGTCCGACTTTTTCAAAAAAAAAAAAAATTGTAATAATAATCGCAGTTTTTTGAACATTAGATTATTCTTCAGAAGCTTCAAAATTGTTTTTCGATAAGGTGTAGCTGCCCTAAACAAACCCTAAGACATTATGTATTTCACTTCTTAAAATATAAAATGGTGATGTTTTTGATGTGTTATGAAATATTTGAGTGATATAAATATAAAAATTAAAATATATGTGTTAGATCTATAAATAGATAAGAATTGGGCGGTATATATGTAAAGGTCCCAATAGTTCGATAAGCCATGTAAAAATCCTATTAAAACAGGGGCATTCATGAATTTACTTTTTATATTTTTATCACTCGAATTTTTTATTTTATCAAGTTAAAAAATATAATCATTTTAAGTTAAAAAAAGAGTAAAATACAGTTTTTCACTTATAGAAAAAGTGATATATATCTATATAAATTGAGCTAGAAATGTTAGATATGTAAATACATAAAAATTAAGTGGTATATATGTAAATCTTCTATTAAAATCTTAGGGAAGTATTTATCAAAATAGATGAGAGATATCAACCATTCCATAAACAGCTTAGTTAGGGGTGCTAGAAATTAATCCGACAGGTTCACTAAGAAATGATTCTGACTAAAAAATTTAGATTCAAGTTGATCTAAATAATTTTTTAGCTTAATTTATTAGGAATCTTAACTCATTTAATTTTTATAATCATGTTGGAGTTAACCCGCAAATCCCCAATTAACTTAATAATCTGAAACGGGCTTAAAATTAACTTAAAATTAACTCAAATTTGAACGAAATTTGACCCGAATAACTATATATCTTATGTTAAACAGGTTATACGAGTTAAATTGAGTTAGTAAATCAAATATGGGTTGAACTCGGGNCCCCCAATTAACGTAATAATTTGAAACGGGCTTGAAATTAACTTAAAATTAACTCAAAATTGAATGGAATTTGACCAGAATAGCTATATATCTTATGTTAAACAGGTTATACGAGTTAAATTGAGTTAGTAAATCAAATATGGGTTGAACTCGGGTTAAACTACCTGCCCTTTTAAATTTCAGATTGCAGTTTCTGGGAAAAAAATAGCGTACGAAGACATATGCCGCGCTGCGTACATAATGCATGTTATATGGACGTTATATCGATATTATACCCGCGTTATATTTTTTAAAACCTCCATATAACATCTATATAATTTACTTGTAACCTAGCTGAACTTATAAATAAATTCAACTTTTATTTTCACATATCTATATCTATAGATTACATGAAATTNCTTCATATTGCAGTTTCTGGGAAAAAAATAGCATACGAAGACATATGCAGCGCTGCGTACATAATGCATGTTATATGAACGTTATATCGACATTATACCCGCGTTATATTTTTTATAACCTCCATATAACATCTATATAATTTACCTATAACCTAGCTGAACTTATAAATAAATTCAACTTTTATTTTCACATATCTATATCTATAGATTACATGAAATTNATATATATATTTAAGTATTAGATATGTAAGAATACAATAATGTTATGCTTTGGAAAAAATATTTTCATGAAAAATTAGATTGAGTTTTAATTTAGAGAGTTTAATATATTTTAGGAAGTATATGATCTGACTTGTGACGTAAAATTGACTTTTTAGAATTGATTTTTTTATGTCTTTTTTCTTTTAGAAATAAAGTTTTATATTTATTTAAATAAATGGGCGGCCAACTCAGGGCAGTTCGTGTCATATTTTTCAGTATTTACATTATATATACTAATATATAAGGACTCTTGATGGCCACTAAATTAAAAATTCAAGGCTTTCTTAACCACTTACATAAAAATCTATTCTTTTAGGTTATGCTTTGGAAATTCCGAATTCAAACTGAATACTACAAAAGAAAAAAGCTTATTAGTTGGCACAAACAAAGATTTAAACCTTCTTTGATCATTGTGATAATTATTTATTTATTTTTATTGTTTTTATGATAAATATTAATTATGAAATTTTAGAATTAAGATATGATTTGTTTAGATAGCTTAGAATCAACTTGAGGTTGTGAGTGGTGCTTTTATATTGTTGTGGTTTTTCTCTTTTCTTCTAGTGTTTTTTGGATATGTGGCTTTCATTGTGGTCTTGCCTTTTGATCAAGGTGGCAGTGTCCTGCTCTTTTAGCCATTGTTGAGTGTTCTTCCTTTGCTTGTTGTTGATCTCCATTTGTTATTCTTGGGACCGTTTTTTGCTCCCTTCAAGTTGTAAAATGTTATTCTTGTTTATCTAATGGTATAATCTTATGTTTATCCCTGTTGAATTACTTCGGTACTCTAGGTTGGTTTCAGTTTTTTTTTCTCTTAACTTTATGTTTCTCTTTTTTATGATTACATTTTCTTTAATTTTCTTCTATCTAATCTTTCATTTTGGCATCCTAGCTTTTCCTGGAGCTTCTTTATTTGGTTTGTTTTTGCTCTTTCTTAGCTTCGTACAAGTTCCTACTGGATCTTTTTGCACTCTTGGTGGCTCATTGTTCTTATATTAGATGTGTTTTGTTTTTTTTGTTTTTTTAGCTCTTTTGCATGAGTTTCATCCCTAAGAGGCGGATCCCCTGAGTTTTCTCTAGCGTGTGTTAAATTTTATGTGTAGTGGAGATTCTCTTGCCATACTTTGTGCTATTTGTTTTGGATTAATAAAATTGTCATACCTGTATGCATAATGTTAAGTCATTATAATTGAATTAACAGATTATATTCATTTCAAGATATATTAATTCTATTATATATATTGATTTTTAAAGTATAACTCGAAGATCATTTAGAAAAGTATTTATTATATCATTGATCTAATCATATGAATACATGGTCTCTTTAAGATAGCTCTAACATGGTATCAGAGAAAAAAGCCCTCAGGCATTCATCTTCTGGCTTAATCTTTTTTATTCCATCATTTTGTTTCTTCTCAACTTCATCTTCATCATGAGTTCCCACTCAAATTTCTCAAACAAGATTGCTAGGTCAACTTCTTCAATCATTAATCTTCAAAATGATCAACTAGTTCCTTCTCAGTTAAAGTTTCTTTTGACAAACATAAAAAGTATCATATATGCTCATCTTTCTACCGACAATAATCCCACATGGAGAGCATAGGTGATAAAGCTATTTCGTGTTAATGGCTACAAAAGCTTTCTTGATAGAACTTGCAATCGACCAAGCAAATTTATCAATGATTCTTCTAGTGTTGAAATTTTGAATGTTGATTATAGCAAATGGATCTTCATAGATCACAATTTGTCTCTTACGCTCTACTATGTAATTTCTTCCTCCACCCTTCCTTATATTGTTAACCTTGAAACTTGACTTGTATTTGAACAACTTCGGAGCACTACTTCAATTCACCAATTGATTTTGCATTTTAAAATTGAAAATTGATTTACGTAGCATTTCAAAAGGGGACAAAACCAAGACTCATTATCATTATGAAATTGCATACAATGTGGATCCTCTAGGCACCGTAGGAGTCATTTTTAACGGTGTNATTATGCTCTACTATGTAATTTCTTCCTCCACCCTTCCCTATATTCTTAACCTTGAAACTTGACTTGTATTTGGACAACTTTGGAGCACATACTTCAATTCACCAATTGATCTTGCATTTTAAAATTTAAAAATGAGTTATGTAACATTTCAAAAGGGGACAAAACAATGACTCATTATCATTATGAAATTGCATACAATGTGGATCCTCTAGGCACCGTAGGAGTCATTTTTAACGGTGTAGATCTAATCCTCTACACTCTTAATGGACTTTCTTCAAGTTATTATGCCTTCAAGACTTTGATCAGAGTCAATCTACAACAGATTAGTTTTGATAAGTACTTGCATACTCTCTTATGTTGTGAAGAATTAAATATGGTGCATTAAGCTTCTAAAGAAGCCCAAAACTCACACAACACTGCTCTAATTGTAGCTCAAAGTCGTGCAAAAAATAGACAGTTCAATAGCAACATCAAATGCTTAGAATTCTTATATCACTGGTTACTATAAAAATAAAAATTCAAAAATTCAAGTTCAAATAGAAATCAAACTATATCTGAGACAAGAACCAATCACAAAATCTCTCATATCACCTGTAAAATTTTCAACAGTGCTGGACATTCTATCTTTAAATGTTGGCATAGACATGACAAAAACATTACGTCTTCTTTTACTTTAGTTTTCGACGTTTCAACTAGTCCTAACGGGAGTTAGATTTTAGACAGCGAGCAACATAACATCTTACTGCATATCAAAATCAAATAAGTAATTTTGAAGGTGATTACTTTATTTCTGTTGGAAATCAACAACAACTATACATAACTCATATAGGCCAAGGACTACTGCTTACACCTATTCAAAAGAGTTGTCTCAAACATTCATCATGCGTCTTATCTTGTTTACAATGTACATTCTGTGCAAAGTTGACAACAAATAATTATTGTGCAGTTATCTTCATTGCTAATGGATACTTAATTAAGGATCCGCAGACCAACAAACTTCTCCTTGAAGAACTATGCATACAATGCTAATATCCAATACAACCACTCAATCATGTCACTAGCAAGAGATGTAAAGACCTTGCTTTAATTATCTATAACAAGTGTCAAATCCTTGGAATAGAATTTTGATCTTTTTTCACCCAAGTTTCATAATGTTCCTTCAAAATGCAATCCAAGCTTATAATACACTACTAATAGCATTCAGTATACTTCCTATAACTTGTCTAATAATCATAAAATCTCCTTCAAGTCCTCATTCGCTCCTACTACTCAACCACTTCATATTGTACACTCAATTGTTTGGGGACCCTCCCCAACTCCATCTACCCAGCATTACAAGTATTTTCTTGGGTTTACTTAAATATAAACATGAAACATTTATTAATTGTCTTGATTTTAAGTATTTATTTGAAAAGCATTTTGATTCTTGCATTAAAACAATGTATACATATGAAAATCTACACAAAGATCACATAATACTAATTCTGACCAAGTTGAGGATTTTACTGACAGGAAGTTTACATCAAACTTTTGTGTCAATTTTAGGATCAACTCTTATTTCCTAATTTGTCAATAAACAAATAGCAATTGTCTGATTTTCAACTGAAGTTGAATACAGGGCTCTAGCAACTGCAATAGCTGACATTGTATGGTTAAATAGATTGNTGCTTTTAATATTCATTGTGTCTTCCTCTTCTTGACCCTTCTTTACTATGTCCTCTTATGTATTGAAAGACCTCGTATTCATATGATTAGATCAACGATAAAATAAATCTATTTCTAAATGATCTTTGAGCTCTAACACTCTCACTTTCTATCTATTCGCATATCTAACATTTAAACTTTACTTTCTTTACATTTATATCATTCAAATATTTGACATCACATAAAAAAATACCACCGTTTTGATTTTTAAGAAGTGAAAGACACATTTTCATTCATATTTAAGGTGGCATGTATAAAAAAATTTAACTTTAGGTGTTAGATGAAAAAAAAAAAGGTGTTAGATAAATAAATACAAACAAATTGACAGGTATTTATGTAAATCTTCCAAAACACAAATTAGCAAACAAAAAGTAACGATAAATGTTATTAAGCAAGCTCTAAATAGTCCAAAATTTAATCAGGATTTTAATTAATCAAATCATTTTAACACTAATTGATAAATTGGTCCAGACTTTAATCTATTTGACAAAAAATATTAAATGATAAATATAATCCCAAGCAGAAATAAAATGAAAAACTTGGCTCGAACCAATTAATTAATAATTGTAGTTTTGTAAGTTAAGAGAGACCGTGCGGTCAGAAAAATTATTCCATACGGACACCGCATGCACCGTCGAATACAGCAAAGATGTATTACTCGTTTTTAACTTAAAAAAAATTTTTTTTTTGATTGACAGTGGGGACTGGTGATCGACGGTGTAGATCGATGTCCGTATGAAATAATTTTTCGTGTTTAATTTAGGATTATTTAGTTAATTTTTCTTTTTACATTTATACCGCCCGAATTTTTCATACCAGATTTAAAACACCATTAATTTAACATTAAAAAGGTGAAATTCCCTTTTTCAATTTACAAGTGGCACATATATAAAAATTGAAGATTAGATGTCAGATATGTAAATACATAAGAATTGGGTGGTATGTTTGTAAATCTTAATTTTATAGTGCTTCCATTAGTTTATGGGAGAGCCTTTAATTTGGTTTGTTGGGTTTTGGANTTTCATATAATGTCTAAACTACCATTATTTTAACATTAAAAAGGTGAAACACCTTTTTTCAATTTTCAATTACAGTGGCACATGTATAAAAAATTGAAGATTAGATGTCAGATATGTAAATACATAAGAATTGGGTGGTATGTCTGTAAATCTTAATTTTATAGTGCTTCCATTAGTTTATGGGAGAGCCTTTAATTTGGTTTGTTGGGTTTTGGACAGAATGGGAAGACATAAATTGGGAAGGCCAAATTAATTGAATGATCAAAGCCATGTCATTTTCTCTATGTTTATTGACAATACATAGAAACATGACAAACTCTAAAAGCCACTTTACCATATGGCTCATTTAAGGACTATTTTGAATGATGGTGAGCCATGATTTGTAGTTTTGGTGATTTAGATTAGGATTTATATGCAATTTATTTATATTTTTTACTAATTTATTAAATCTAAAATAATATATATATATATATATATATATATATATATTGTTGTTACACAATGCAGGATCATTGATAAGTTTTTTCTCTCCTTTCATTGTTATAATTTCTTAGGCTTGGCTAACAGTATTAGATCAAATACCCTTAAAGATGAGAGTGAGTGTAGAAAGGCCAAAGACCAATTAAGAATGAAGCTAGGATCCTTCTTGGGGATAAGTTTTTGCAAAAAAAAAAAAAAAAATTTATGTTATTACTAAGAATGCTTCTTTCAAACACTTTCAAAGTATGATGGACTGTGTTGCTCGAATGACCCAAAGAGTTTTAGAGGAATTCCCTAAACAACCTTTGTGTATTCTCCTCAAAAGTAGGGTTCAACATCCTCTCTCGTAGGGTTAGTGTAGCTCCAATGGCGGATAAGATTAGAGAGTGGCGTATTTGATTGTTTGGTCACATTAAACGCCAACCACTTGATGATTCTATTAGAAAAGAAGATGTTTTAGATTTGACTTATGTTAACTTGGACATATTGTAACAAAAATGATCTTAATCTATTAGAATTAAATAAAAATATGACACTCAATAGGAAACAAATGGAGAAAAAGGATTCATGTAGCCGACCCCACATAGTGGGATAAAGACTTGTTGTTGTTGTTGTTGTTGTTGTTGTTTTTGCTTTTGTGGTATTGATAATAACTTAGAATGCATGTTCCTCATCTACTTGCTTCATAATAAAAATAAAGCATTAGATTTCTATAAGATTTTGAAGACATAAATAGAGAAATAATGCGGAAAGCAAATAAAGATTGTGAGATTAGAGTGTGGACAATAGCATTTTGAGATATACATTAAAAAAGAATAAGTAGAAGATCCATTTGGAAAATTTATTCAAAATATATACATATATAGATATATATTATCTGAAATAGTTTACCTAGCTNAAAGAATAAGTAGATGATCCATTTGGAAAATTTATTCAAAATATATACATATATAGATATATATTATCTGAAATAGTTTACCTAGCTCGCCTAATCAGAATAATGTGGTTGAAAGAAGGAATATAACATTAATGGACAGAGTGAGGTGCATGATTAATAGCTCTAAATTATCTTATTTATTATAGACTAAAGCTCTTAAAATGAGAGTCTACATATTAAATAAGGTTCCAACTTAGACTATTTTAAAACATCTTTTTAATTATAAAAAAATTAGAAATCAAATTTGCGACATGTATGTGTACGAGGATGTCCATGTAAAGTGAGAATTTGTAATTCATAAAAAAGAAGCTGGATCTGATGACTATTAGTGGGTATTTCATTAGATATGTTGAATAGTTCAATACTTAGATTGTTGAAATAAAAAATACAAATTTTCTTGACAATGAACATTTTTGTGAGAGTGATTTATCTATAGAGCTTAGTTTCTGCAAAAAGAATAATAGGTGCTATTAGAGAAATAAAACTTGAGACTCCACAAGCTGATGATAATTAGCTTGTAGTTCCAATTGTTCATATTATATTCGATGAAGTTGAACAGCCAACTCCTCAAGAGGAGGCTGTTACAATATTAAAAAGAACTATTAGAGAAAGAAGATCATCATTTCCAAGTGATTATATTATATATCTTCAAGCGTCAAACTATATATAATATTGGACCAGAAAATGAATCTGAAATATTTTTGCAAGCCATGAATTACAAGGACCTTTAATTATGGTTGGATGTCATAGAAAATTATATAAAGTCTATGGCACATAACAAAGTCTAGGATCTTATCGAGTTGCCTAATAGTGCAAAATTCATAGGTTCCAAATGGTTCAATAATATAAAGAGAGACTCATTAGGCAACATATAAAATTATAAAGCAAAACTTGTTGCTAAAAGATTCATTTATCGAGAAGGAATTGCTTATAAGGAGTCATTTGCTCATGTATCTAAAAAGAATCCTTTCAAAACTATCGTGATACTTGTTGCATATTTTGATTTAAAGTTGCAGCAAATGAATGTGAAAACTGAATTTCTTAATATAGATCTTGAGGAGGAGGATTATAGGATATAATTAGAAGGATTCTGTTGCAGAGATAACAAATATTAAATGGAAAAAACTTAATAAATTTTTTTATGGATTAAAACAAGCCTCTCATCAATAGTTTCTAAAATTTCATGATGTATTCTCTTCATTTGGATTCCTAAAGAATGTCATAAATTAATGTATATATGAACAGAATGTTAGTGAGAGAAAATTTTATTTTTTAACCCTCGATGTGGATGATATTTTACTTACAACTAATGATACATTTTATTAATCGAGTAAAAATATCTTTTCTCTAAAAATTTGATGTGAAAGATATGGGTGATGTCTCTTATTTCATTGACATTAAAATACAGAGTGATAAATTTCAAGGCCTTTTAACCCAACCTAAGAAGACCTATATCAATAAATTCTTGAAGAGATTCAAAATGAAAGATTATTCACAAGCTTTGGTGATAGATTTCGTTTAACTCATTGCTTGAAAGTAATTTTAAAAGTGGAAATGAAATATATTCCATAAACTTCAACAAGTGGTAGTTCAATGTTTTTCATCTTTATGTTTGCTATCATGAAGGAGTGCAAAACAAGTTTTAGTTCCCACTTGCATAGTGTATGATTAAAAAGTTTTATTTTTGTTCTTAGATTTATAAATTGTCTTAGTCATTGAAGATAGATTATGACATTTAAGTTGCAATATTTTTGCCTTAGTATAATAGAAGTGGTAGTTAAAGCAGAAAGATTGACACTAAGTACTTAGGGTCTGTTTGGGGCAGCGGCGCAGTGACGGTGCGAAACCGCACTGCACTTTTGTCTGTTTCAGTAAAGCTCGTTTTGACAGCTTTTATAAAAAGCCGCCACTAAAGTCTGCATTTTTCCACCGGTCCTAACAAGATGCGGTAGCAGCTTTGTAGCTACAGTCCGACTTTTTCAAAAAAAAAATTATAATAATCACCGTTGTTTTTTGAACATTAGATTATTCTTCAGAAGCTTCAAAATTATTTTTCGATAAAGTGCAGCTGCTCTAAACGCACCCTAAGACATTATGTATTTCACTTCTTAAAAGATAAAATGGTGATATTTTTGATGTGTTATGAAATATTTGAGTGATATAAATGTAAAAATTAAAATATATGTGTTAGATCTATAAATAGATAAGAACTGGGTGGTATATATGTGAAGGCCCCAATGGTTCGATACGCCATGTAAAAATTCTATTAAAACAGGGGCATTCATGAATTTACTTTTTATATTTTTATCACTAAAATTTTTTATTTTATCAATTTAAAAAATATAATCATTTTAAGTTAAAAACAAAGTAAAATACAGTTTTTCACGTATAGAAAAAGTGATATATATCTATATAGATCGAGCTATAAATGTTAGATATGTAAATACATAAAAATTAAGTGGTATATATGTAAATCTTCTATTAAAATCGAAGTATTTATCAAAACAGATGAGAGATATCAACCATTCCATAACACCTTAGTTAGGGGTGCTAGAAATTAATTCGACAGGTTCATTATAAAATGATTCTGACTAAACAATTTAGATTCGAGTTGATCTAAATAATTTTTTAGCTTAATTAATAGAAATTTTAACTCATTTAATTTCTATAATCATGTTGGAGTTAACCCGCAAACCCCCAATTAACTTAATAATTTGAAACGGGCTTGAAATTAACTTAAAATTAACTCAAAATTGAACGGAATTTGACCCGAATAGCTATATATCTTATGTTAAACAGGTTATACGGGTTAAATTGAATTAGTAAATAAAAAATGGGTTGAACTCGGGTTAAACTACCTGCCCTCTTAAACTCCAGATTGCAGTTTCTGGGAAAAAAATTGCGTACGTAAGACGTATGCAGCGCTGCTTACATAATGTATGTTATATGAGCGTTATATCGACATTATACTTGCGTTATATTCCTTATAACCTCATGTAAATTTTATATAACCTACCTGTAACTTAGCTGAACTTATAAATAAGTTTTAAGCTTATATTCTTACATATCTTTAGATTAGATAAAAATTATAAGAAAATTACAAGAAATATGAAGTTATTATAATATTAATATAACCCTCACAGTCCTACTCAAACTTTTTCACTGAGTCGGATTAAGATCACAACTAACGCACGAACCGATCGTTGTAGCGGTACGGTCAGTCGCCGCCCTGCGCTGAAACTGGCGATGCTGATGTCTCCAACGCCGCGCCTCGCGTGCCGCCTCTCACTCGCGGCGGCACACCGCGGTTTCTATTGTCGGCCCGCGTCTCAGACCGTCCATCTCCGACAGTCATGCGGCGGCGAGCGACGCTTTGCTGTACTTCAAGGTCAGTCAAGTCGATGATCTTTCTTTCATTGTTTTAAGTTATTAGGGTTTTTATGGGGGCGGGATTTGATGGCGGCGAGGAGACAAGTGCTCCACTACTTGATCATGCTTATATTCATGTGGTCAAGGGAGCGATGAATCAATTTGTTTGGCAAGTATCAATCTAGGAAGATCTTCTGCAACTGAGGAACTAATCAAATAATGTGTGAAATTTATCTCATTTGCTATTAACTTCAAATATAACATGCTTTTGAGACAGTTTTGCTTTAAGCTTTGATTTCACCGTGCCCCACGCTCACTTTTAGGATCTTTGCAGTGAGGTCAGTAGCTACCCCTGCGGGATCAGTGGCAGATTTTGATGAGATGCTTGCGANCATTTGTATGGCAAGTATCAATCTAGGAAGATCTTCTGCAACTGAGGAACTAATCAAATAATGTGTGAAACCGATCTCATTTGCTATTAACTTCAAATATAACATGCTTTTGTGTCAGTTGTGCTTTGAGCTTTGGTTTCACCGAGCCCCACACTCATTGTTAGGATCTTTGCAGTGAGGTCAGTAGCTACCCCTGCGGGATCAGTGGCAGATTTTGATGAGATGCTTGCGAGTGCTAAGAGAAAGTATTACATGCTTGGAGGAAAAGGTGGCGTTGGGAAGACTAGTTGTGCAGCTTCGCTAGCTGTTAAGTTTGCGAATAATGGCCATCCTACGCTTGTAGTCTCAACTGACCCTGCACATTCTTTGAGTGATTCATTTGCACAGGTTCATTGCTAATTTTTGCTAAAGATATCTCATTAGCTTAAAATGGCCGGATATTTTACTCAATTAGTGAAGTGCCAAATANGGCTGTTAAGTTTGCGAATAATGGCCATCCTACGCTTGTAGTTTCAACTGACCCTGCACATTCTTTGAGTGATTCATTTGCACAGGTTCATTGTTAATTTTTGCTAAAGATATCTCATTAGCTTAAAATGGCCGGATATTTTACTCAATTAGTGAAGTGCCAAATAGTTTATTATGCCATTTTATAGCCCAGAGTTTATAAAAATGCTAAATTTGTCCTAAGACTGTTCTAATGTGGACCTAAATAGTCCACGTTGGGGACTATCTAAAACTATATTAAAAGAGATTTTGATGACAAAATTGACACTTTTATCAACTTTGGAACTAAAATGGCTCCCCTGCAAAGTCGGGGATCATTTTACCGTTGACAAAAGATACATTTTATTTCATACGTATTTTTTCTAGGACTTGACTGGTGGAACGTTGGTACCTGTTAGTGGAGTTGATTCACCATTGTTTGCACTTGAGGTAAGGTACTTTGCTGCCCACATCTCTTATTAAATGTGCAAGTTACCTTACAGAAACTGTCAGTCTGTTTATAGGGCCAACTATGTCCTAGTTCAAATAGTGATGATTTGGTGTTTATCTTCATTTGCTTTGTGGCGTTGTTCAATAAAAATGTCCCTTTTTTTGCAGATAAATCCTGATAAAGCTAGGGAGGAATTCCGTAGTGCTAGTCAAAAAACTGGAGGTACAGGAGTCAAAGACTTTATGGATAGTATGGGTCTTGGTATACTTGCAGAACAGGTAATACCTGGAAACCATCTTCATGTTCATAGTTTTCTATAAAATATTGTCATATTTCTATGTATTAATTTGTAAAATGTGTCATATTTCTGGGGTGCTTTTACATAAAATGGTGGATGTTCCTTTAAACAGTTTTCTTGATGAGCATTATCCATAGTCCCATCAATTTTCTGTGGCTAGACCTGCTACAAATCCATTACATGGTGTAAAGTCTTAGGCTTATATCTCAGAGTTCATCTCCTCAACTAACAGTACGAATTTTGCATGGCTTAGCATTAATTGATGGTTAAAGTGTACATGTTTCAGAGAGTGTAGCGAAGGCTCCAATTATGACAGTTTTGAGGTCATTGATGTTCTTTGTTTAATCTTCTGCTGAATTTGTGTTATATATGATGGAACTTTGATTTTTAATAAGAGTATTTTGTTAAGGCATGTGAGAGTACTGTGTTTAGTCATCCATCGGAAAAGTAAAAAAATATATTTGAGCAAAAACATCAAGTGTTTGGTCCTCAGTGATGGATTTAAGTTTTTAGGTTGAAAATGGGTTTAAGCATCGGTGCTATCAATCTCAATGTGGGTTGCTTTTTGTTCCACACTCTCTATTAGGTGATATCAAAGTTCTTGAACAGCTTGGATTAAGCTGTTCTTGCAGTTTGTGCCTGCCATGGGCCTTTAATGCGTTTTTGGCATCCAATGTCATTGAGCAAGATTCTTCCATAGTAGCTATATGTGGTTGAATGAGCTCTTGGTGCAGGATATTTGATGATTTTGAATATATTTCATTTTATGGGCAGAGTACTGATCGATGTGCACAGCTCACATGGAGTGATTGTTGAGATATGTGAGAGTATTGGGTAAAGTCTCACATTGGATTGATGAAAAATATTTTGATGTAAAATATTAGTTGATTAGGCCCCTTCCTTAGGCCATAGTCTAAAGTTTTTTTGATTTGAAAATATAATGTTTTAATGATATATTAAACTCAACTTTGATTCTCTTTTGCTCCACACTTCTTAACATCCTTGATTAATGATCTTGCAGTAAGACTTTATACTGATTTGATACAATTTGTAAGAGTAATCTAAGAAATTGAGACTTTATACTGATTTGATACAATTTGTAAGAGTAATCTAAGAAATTGACTTTCTTAATACAACTTGTTTAACTGACTCTTTTCTAAAGTATTTATTCATTTTACTTTTTCATCCTTTTATCAAAAGCTTGGAGAGCTAAAGCTAGGAGAGCTACTTGACACACCTCCCCCGGGATTAGATGAAGCTATTGCAATTTCAAAGGTGTGAAATTTTGAAACAAATTAGTGTTTATTTTTAGTTGCTCTCAATGGTTATATTCCTTTGTGGTTTCTATAGTTTCCTAATGGAAATCTCTCTTCTAGGTCATGCAATTTCTTGAATCACAAGAATATGGCATGTTTAGCCGCATAGTTTTTGATACCGCTCCCACGGTAAGCATGGTGCTCAATTTTCATTGCACAATTTAAATAATTTATTTTTAAAGAAATTTTTTATTTTAATTTCTAGGGCCATACTCTTCGACTTTTGTCTTTGCCAGATTTTTTAGATGCATCCATTGGCAAGATTTTGAAGGTATTTTTTCTCTAATTATTTGTTTTAAAAGTTGATGTCTATGATGAGTCAGATTTTATCTTGTTTATCAACATTAATCATTATTTGACAGCATTGATTTTTCTATTATGTAAGGTATCATGTAATAAATAATGTGATTTGCTATGGACATCTTTTTGGAGTAGCAAAACATACAAGCACCTCTTAAATGCCCTTTATTATCTCAATCTTGGTTTTTTTATGGCTCACCCTATTAAGGAAATTTTCTTATGAAATTTAAATTAGAAATAACAATTCTCCAGCTGCTTGATAATAACATTTGTTTGGGTTCGACTTTTGTCATTAAAATTATGAATACAAGAGTTGTTATTTGTGATTGAACAGGATCTATTTCAGTTGGATTATATCAAGGATCGACTTTAAGCCCATATCTTTTTTCTTTAGTTATGAATGTTCTTATTGGACATTTACAGGAGGATGAACCATTGTGTATGTTTTCCGCTGATGATGTCCTTCTTGTTAATAAAACAAGAGAAAGAATTCAAGAAAAAAAATTGAATTATGGAGATCAATTTTAGAGTCTAAAGGCCTTAGTTTGAATAGACCTAAACTTCAATTCATTGAATTTAATCTTAGTAGCAGTAAATCTAGGGGCGGAGTTGCAACAATGAGTGATCAGATCATTAAATGAGTGAATGTTTTAGATATCTCGGGTCAGTTGTTCAAAGTAATGGTGATATAAATGGGGACGTTATGTGTGATAGAAATGTATCGCTTAGACTTAAAGGAGAATTTTATAAGAGGGTGGTGAGACCCGTAATACTTTATCGAGTAGAATGTTGGCTTATAAGAAAGAAACATAAAACTAAGTGTTGTTGAGATGAAAATGCTTATGTGGATGAGTTGTTTTATGCTTAGAGTGCAAAACAAATATATCCTTGAAAACGTTGGTGTGACTCTTGTGGTAGACGAGATTAGATAGAGTTGTAGATTGTGTGGTCACATTAAACGCAAACCAGCTAATGATCTAGTTAGTAAAATAGATGTTTTAGATTCGATTTTTGTTAAAAAAAGGTAGAGGTTGACCTGAGAAGACTTGGACATGTTGTATTAAAAATTATTTTAATTTATTAGAATTAAATGAAAATATGACACACAGTACGGCGCATTGGAGAAAAATGATTCATGCAGCCGACCCCACTTAGTGGGATAAAATCTTATTGTTGTTGTTGTTGACTTACCTTTCCTCTTATTCCCTTTAAACATGAATTCTCCTTTTTTTTTTCTATTTTTTTACTCTTTCACAATCATGATTTTTAATTGAGAGGGAGAGGGAGATTGCCATTTACTTCCTTTAAAAATGTATTCCTATATTTGTAGATGATATTTACAAAAAAATATCCAAAGACATATGCTATGATTATCCGTCGTGTTGAATTTTTTTTTTAAATATGGTTCTCATCCAACTAACAACAATAACTTTTGAAACAAACAACCTTGATAATGATCTATTTATCAATAGTTTTACTAGCAAACAAGTAAATAATCTTTTAATGTCCCTTAGGTGGCCTACTTGGTCTGCCTCCCATAGAATATCCAGAAAAATAACCTTGTGTGGTTGCTTCCCTTGGTTCTTTGATGATGTGGCAAGTTCTTTGCTTTCGGGCTCAGCAGTGTGGTCACTACCATCATTTTATTCTTTGTGCAAGGTTGAGTTCTTTATTTATTAAGGGCTTGTTTGAGACATTTTTGTTTTTTGTTTTTATTTATTATTTATTTTTTATTAAGGGCTTATTCAATTCTTTTTGTTTTTATTTATTAAGGCTTTATTGACTTAGAAAACTTAATACAAATGATACTTATTGAAGAAAGAATTTTCATTGGAGGAGGTTTAAATGGGCATGTCAGTAGAGTGATAGAAGTTTTTAGAAATATTCATGATGACTACGGTTTTGGAGCGACTAATGAAGAAGGTAGAATCATTTTAAATTTTACTTTAGCGTATGATTTTATTATTACTAATACTTTATTCAAGAAAAGAAATAAACATCTTATTACTTATAAGAATGAATCTTATAAAACTCAAAATGATTATTTTCTTATGAGAAGAAGAGATCTTCGAGGTTGTAAAGATTGTAAGGTTATTTCAAGTGAGAATTTAAGTACCCAATATCGATTATTAGTTCTAGATTTTAACATGAAGAGTTGTAAAATAAAAAATACTAAGACTCATCATCGTAGAATTAGATAAGAGAACCTAAAAGACATAAATAAAATTATTTTTTGAGTAAAATTCAAGATTTCAAAATTTAGGATGTTCATGAAGAAGCAAATACTATGTGAGATAAAATAACAAACACTATTAAAAATGTAACAAAGGATGTTATTGGAAAATCAAAAGAAAATATTTCTATAAATAAAAATAGTTGGTGGTGAAATAATAATGTGCAAGAAAAAATAAAATATAAGTTATGTTATAAAAATTGATTTAAATGTAAAAGCTTAGAGAACTGAGAAAAATATCAAACTTACCATATAGTCTAAAAGAACAATATGTGACGCTAAAAATTTTATTTTTAATGATCTTTATAATATATTAGATACTAAGGAGAGTGAAAAATATATGTATAAACTAACCATATAAAGAGAAAAGAAAAATAAAGATTTAACTCATGTAAAATGTACTAAAGATGAAAATAAAAAAGTTCTTTCCTTAGAAAAAGATATTCAACATAGGCGGTAAGTTAATTTGATAAACTTTTTAATGAAGCTTCTGAAAATACGATCGGTCTTATGGATTTTAATGTCGTTAATAATAATAAAACGTTTCATTTTTATCTTTGCATTAGTCAAAAAGAAATTAATGAGGTTTTAAAGAAAACCAAGGGTTGAAAGTCTGTAGTACCGTATGATATCCCAATTAAAGTGTGAAAATATTTAGGACTAAACTCTTTAATATTATTTTAAAAACTAAAAAGATGTCTGAGGAATGGAGGAAGAGTATTTTGGTCCTCATTTTTAAGAATAAAAGGTATGCACAAGAGTGTGCAAATTATAGAGGAATTGAGTTGATTTGTCGTAATTTAAAATTATGGGAGAGGGTAATTGAACATAGATTAAGATGTATTACAATGATTTCTCTTAATCAATTTGGATTTATGTCAGACAGGTCTACTATGAAAGCTATACATTTATTGAGAGGTTTGATGAAGAAGTTCAGAGCTAATAAGGAGGATCTACATTTGATTTTTATTGATTTAGAAAAAGCTTACGATAATGTTCCAAAATATATCCTTTGGAGAGTTCTTGAGAAGAAATGTGTTGATATGACTTATATTCAAGTCATCAAAGATATGTATACTAGAGTTGTTACTTGTGTTCGAACTGAATGAGGATTGACCAAATATTTTCCTGTTTTTGTTGGATTACATCAGGGATCAGCTTTAAGCCTATCTCTTTTTGTTTTAGTTATGGATGGTTGTCGGCACTATTTTCGATTGGAGGAGTTGCCCGTTAGAAGTTGTCGGTTGCCGGAATTGAAATTTTTTCGCGCGCTTCAGAAAGACATTTAATTTATATATATATATATATATATAGTTTATAAAAAATATGAAATTAAATTGATCTCATATCTTCTATAGTTTAAATGAACGAGCACTATACATCAAATCACGTATCTATCCCGAAAGATAAACACAAGACTTGAGGGTGAGACTCTAGCAAATAAACTAAGAAACATATGACATTCGTTTGGTCTGCGAAACCATTTTATTTGCCGATAAATTTCCTTATTTAATACGAAGAATTAATTAAGATTTATATTAAGCTTGGTTCAGAAAAACTTCCTATAAGGGCAAGCCCCTATAGTTAATTACCTCTTAGATAACTGAAATTACCTAAGAAAATTCTTGATAAAAATAAGGAAAAATTATCTTCAAATAGGTCAAAAGGATAGAACTTTTCAACGAAATCGGACAAATATGTGTGAAAGAGGAATGACTCAAATTTGGAGCATTTTTTGTTGTAAAGTCCAAAGGAGGAAGAACTAGGGGGTGCATAGATCCGGAGGAGAACCTCGGTGCCTTCCCAAGCTATTCTATGGTTTGACTTCAATTTAGGGGAGAAATTTTTTGAATGTTTCATTCTGCCAATTTTATTAATTTAAGGCTTACATTTGTGTGAAACAATCACACAAATAGCCTGAAATATGGGAGAGTTTAGATCGTGATGAACGACAACTTCAGAATCTTAAACAAGTTAGGGCTTAGAATGTACAACAGAGTCATACAAAGGCCTAAAGATAAGTTGAGGATTTATGTTGTACTAGGGAAACAACCTTGAAACTCTATGGCTTGTTGTTTACTTCTAAGGATTGGTTTAACTGATGTAGGCATGTTTTGCTGTTGAAGATGACCGTGCTGCCCACAATGCTAGCTCCAAGCTCCTCGTCGTAGCACATTCGAGTTTGATGTTAGTTTTAAGTGTACATTCAATTATTGAGTCAACGATTTGCTTCCGGGTACCTCCTATGAAACCAACTATTGGCCTCCTATACTAAAATATAGTGTGTAAGAGAAACAATAACAAGTACAAGTATAATGACAAAAATTAAAAAAAAGCAAGCATGCATTGTATCAACAAAAGAACTACCACCAGGAAAACTCAAGAAAGAGCGGCAAATGACCCATGACGAAAGAAAACTCGAGAAAATCGCCAAATGACTCATTGGAAATCTCGAAGTAAAACAACAAATGACGACTTAAAGAGTCACCGAAAACAAGGGAAGATCCCGGAAAAAAAAACCACGAGTGCTTTACCAAAAGTTTCAATAAATCACACGAAAAATCTGGAGAAAGAAAACCGCAAGTACTCGAGTCGGGGCTAGGATAATTACTATATATTTGTACTCGAGGGACGTCGATGGCCACTATCGGTCACCCGGATGTATAGAACCCACCACTCAACTAAAAGGGTGTTCTACTAAACCTAACTTAGGAAGGTAATCCTTAGCCCGATACTGGTAATCGACAAGTGGACAACCAAGCTACAATATATTTAAAATTTATATTTTAGCACGCACATGGATTTCAGACATACGAAAGAAAGTTTTATCAATTTTGTAGTGAAAATATTTTTTTTATTATAGTTGTTCTTATCAGTTTTGAAAAGTATAGTTAGTTGTCAACGAGTCGATCACGTCGTCGGGCGTAGGACCGCTAACAACCTAAGAAGGTACGGGTCCCCCGCTAATCTTGTGTCGGTGAATTATATTATCATCCTACGGTTCATCGGGTCCCTGGGTTGGGTCCTGATGTCATAGGATGAAATATCATTCTGCTCTATCACCGGCGTGTTTGTCATCATCGCCCTAAGCCCCAAAATAAAACCGACCTATTTGCGACCTTGCTTGATGATTTCATATATAACAAAAGGCTATGTATGCGCACTTATGTATCGGACATAAACACCAAAAACCTAAACCAAGAAGTAAGGAAAAAAAAAATAAAAATAGGAGTGAGAGAGAGAAGGAACTGATCCACCCAAAAGATCAGAAAGACGAATGGTGAGTCAACCCTTAAAACTTATAATGAAAAGATCTGAAACGGAGAGCCCAAGTTCCTTGAATCAATCCAAGAATGATATCATTTTCTCAAATTTTATAAATAAATCAACCCAAGAAGGGTATCTCTTCCAAATCTTGTTTCAAACAGGTTGAAACGGGCCCACATCAATATGATAATTGTACAAACAACTCCTCCACTGCCTGCATGTTCATATACCCAAGCCTGAACTCGAATGTGGCATTTATGTTATCCAAATTTTAATATCAAGCCTCCAAGTCCTTCCCAAACGACAATCTTATGAATTTTTCAAATCTTTCATGAATTCGACTCATATCAACCTTATTCTTCCTCAAAATGATGTTGTAAGAGTCTTTTATATTTCACAAATCAAATAAAGGAAATAATCTAGGGGACGGTAACCTTCTAAACTTCCAAAAATCATGCCAATATCAAAACCATTTAATTCCAATCCTTATCAAGGCTTCTCATGTCAAGTAAGCACGAAATCATCCAGATAAAATCATATAAATGCTCACGGCCAGGGGCAACAGAGAGAGACAACCACCAGCTTAACTTATCTCATAGAGAAATGACAAGGTGAGGCTCACGACCAAGGCAGCAAAATGAAGACCACAAGGGCAGTTACTACAACGTAAGGCCCACGACCAAGGTAGCAAGAAGGAGACCACAAGGGCAGCTATTACAATGTAAGGCTCACGACCAAGGTAGCACGAAAAAAAGACCACAAGGGCAGCTCACATCTCAAACTCACGGGTAGGGGCAACAACTATAAGGAGCCAAAATTAAACCCCAAACCAAAATTTTAAATTATTTGGTTTGGAATAGATCTTCACATATATTCGAATAGGGGCAACCAAGGGGAGCTAAAGCCGAGCCCAACAAAAGGGCAAAAACATAACCACATTTTAACCAAAACGAGTCTAACAGAGGGGGCCAAATATAGAACAATATTCCAAGTAAAACCCAACCCAGAAAAAGAACTGAACCAAGCCAAATTCCAGGCCAAACCGAGCCCTTCCTCAAGCAAAACCAAAGCCAGTATAAGGTCCCAAAACCGAGCCCATCATCAAGCCAAACCAAGCCTAGCAAGGCTAAAACCGCAGCCACCACAAGACCAAAACTGGGCCACAACAAGGTCCAAAACCGAGCCACAACAAGGCTAAAACCGCAACCACAACAGGGTCCAAAACAGAGCTATAGAACTCGGATCCTGTAAAGCCTTAAGCCTCAAAAATTTCTTGCACCAAGCACATGCTTCGAATAAGAACATGTAATAGGAAAATAAATAAGTATAAATGAATTCCTAAAGCCAACATGTCTCGACATTGAAATGAATTCCATCATTTACTTGAACAAGAATATCACTAATAAAGAGCTTCATTACTTCATTTCTAGCATTTGTTCCAAATAAGCAAATATCATCAAAGAGCAGCAACTAAAGCTTCCAAACTTCCATTTATCATGCATTTCAGATTTTACAAATAAGCCATTCAAAGACTTCAGATTTTGCAAATAAAAATCGATGAATTTCAGATTTTGCAAAAAGAACGCCCCACAACTTCAGATTTTCACGAATAAGCTACCCAAAGTTTCAGATTTTCACATATTGGCCACCCAAAATAAAATTTCTAAAAGCCTCGATTTTAAACCATTAGAGCGAAGAAAAACCACAACCCCTAAGTTTCAGATTTTCACAAATCCGTTCTCGAATTTTTAATTCCAGATTTTCAATAAACAAAAGCATTTAAGTTTCTGATTTCCATAATCTCTATAGCTTCCAAATGATATTTAGCATGTAACGAAAGTTTCTTTGAACCAAATCGTCAAGCCATAAAGCTCTAAATAGTGAATAACCTGCAAGAACAAAACCGAATCAGCAAGCTACAAGGCATTTCACCAATGTATATCATGCAACTTAAGCAAAGAAAGGCACCCACGGGGAGCCGAATTGAACCCCCAAAATATGTATATATATATTTTCTAGCCTCAACAGAGGAGATAAATAAATGTAGCCTCCTATATGCAGTTTGAACAGGAGAATAACAGGGGGCAGAGAAATAAAGCTAAGCTTCAAAGCAAAAGTTTTAGCATCGCTCAACCATAAATAATATCACTTACACATGCTCCAAAATAAAGGAAAGCCATAGTAGGAAACGATATAAGGCCCTCCCAGGTGATTCCAGATTTTCACAAATCAACCACCCAAGTTTCAGATTTTTTTTTAAAACACTAGGATTTGCATAAGGTGCATAAAGGAAGGATTCAAAGGCCTCACCACTAACTTGGATGCAAATATGGTGAACTAGATTTGTTTGCACCATTTCAACAAACACCGAGCATGCAATCATAAACCCATCAACTTAAGATTAAAAGACTTCATTCATTTTTTTTATTCTCAATCATCCAAATAAAGGCATTAGGAAGAACTACAACATGAAAGGGAAAATACCACGTCAAATGGCTAATGAAGAGAAAAAAAGGAAGAGCTTACCACTTGACATAGAGCACACAAGAAGAGCAAGATAAGCTCTAGAAGCAATCCGACAGGACCCGCCCTTCTCCAGTAATTTCGGCTAACCTAAAACCTCCCCAAATGGGGCTTCTTATAGGCAAGAGGGAAAGGAGACAAGGAGAGATCTCCCCCTCGTGTGCGGCTCGAAGAGCCGAACGGAGCAGGACGCTTCCCAGGCCGACGACTCAAGAAGTAGCAGACGAGCAAGAGATCACGATAAGGGATAAGGGATGGGCGCCTGCCGTGTCGCGAAGGAGATGAGGGAGAGAGAGGGGTTCGATCGGGCGTGCGAACGTGAGAGAGGGAGAAGCCGTGAGAGAACCTAGGGATTTTAGGGAGAGAGGAAGAAACGGAAAAAAAGGTTATATATTACAATAATAATAATAATAATAATAATAATATTATTATTATTATTATTATTACTATTATAGTAAGTTTTATTTTGTGCATCTTCTCTCGAACATGTCATCGTCGTGCAATGAACATCTACCTTAGGCAAAATCGACGTTCCAGGCGCGTCGACGCACTTTGTTTCATCATCCGGGGTCGTCCGGGCAACCTCGCGCCGATCAGGTTAAAACTGCGTCAAATTTGATTCTTGTCAAGATTTTGGTTCAGGCTCAATTGATCAGGATTGTGTAGATGGTTGTCATGACACGTTTAGAAAATGTTCGGAGTGATTTTGAGTTGGTTGGGAGGGTCAATTTAGTGGATTTTGGCCACTTAGCCAATTTCAGGGTGTTGGTTTAGACTTGGGTTTGGGTTAGGTCCAAACTAATGATTCAAAATGGTCTAAGGGAATGTCATGAAGGGTTCTCAACATCAATTGGGTGTCAATTTTTGGGGTTAGGACATTTAATTTGGTGGAATTTGGGGATATAATTATTTTGGGGTATATTTTGGGATTTTGAATGTGTGTTGACATTGAGTGAAATTGAGGCTTGACCAGGGCCGATTGAAGGTTCAATTTGATGTGTAGGATTGTTATGAAGAGTTTAAGATTCAAATTGGGGCAAATTGAGATCAAATTGAGGTCAATTAAAGAGTCCAAATTAGTTTCGTGGACAAAAGACTGAATTGGGTAATTGGTGAAATTGAGGTGTCAACCATCCTGATTTGAGCCACAAACCAATAGAATCTCCATTTGGGTTCTCTATGTACTGTTGCTAGCTAAACCCCGACTTAGGGTTAGAGGGTCTGGGAGACTATCTACATGAGTCTCCCAAAGGATCAAAAAATAAAAGTCAACAAGTTTTGGGTTCAGGGTTGTGAGTGAATGAGAGTGAAAATGAGTGATAGTGAGTCGAAGTGAGTGAACCATAAGTGCAAATGAGTGAAACAGCTCCAGACCAACACCCAGGGTTAATCCTAAAGTCAAGCAGTCCTATGGGAACTCATCTTGAGTTCCCCTCCCCACCTACTAAGTGCTAGAGGTTAGGACCAATATGTGGAACTTCAAGTTGAGCAAAGAGGAGGTTAGAATTTCTAATGGTGAGGGTTCCTTTTCTAGTTCTCTAGGAATAGTCAACAGGAAAGTCCTATGGCTAGACCCTAGGCTACTAAAGAGGAAAAAACTAAACCTCAACCAAAAGTGAGGTCAACAATGGTCTTACTGGACATTTACAGGAGGATGTACCTTGGTATATGTTTTTTGCTGATGATATTGTTCTCGTTGATAAGATGAGAGAAAAAGCCCAAGGAAAACTTGAATTATGGAGGTCTACACTGGAGTTTAAAGTCCTTCATTTGAGTAGAACTAAAATTGAATACATGGAATGTAATTTTAGTAGTAGTAGCTCTAGAAGGTCTACATTGAAGTCTAAAGGTCTTCGTTTAAGTAGAACTAAAACTGAATACATGGAATGTAATTTTAGTAGTAATAGCTCTAGCATTCGTTTAAGTAGAACTAAAACTGAATACATGGAATGTAATTTTAGTAGTAATAGCTGTAGTCATTTAAGTAGAACTAAAACTGAATACATGGAATGTAATTTTAGTAGAGAAGGTCTACATTGAAGTCTAAAGGTCTTCGTTTAAGTAGAACTAAAACTGAATACATGGAATGTAATTTTAGTAGTAATAGCTCTAGCATTCGTTTAAGTAGAACTAAAACTGAATACATGGAATGTAATTTTAGTAGTAATAGCTGTAGTCATTTAAGTAGAACTAAAACTGAATACATGGAATGTAATTTTAGTAGATAATAGCTATAGTGCCAAAAGTGTGACTTTGGGTGATCAAATTATTAAAAGGTGCGAACGATTTAGATATCTCGGGTATGACAAATGTGTAACTTTGGGTGATCATCTTTTTAAAGGTGTGAACGATTTAGATATATCAGGTTTGTTGTTTAAAGCCATGGTGATATAGATAAGGATGTTAATGGTAGAATTCTAGTTGGTTGGTTGAAGTGGAGGAATGCTCGGGTTCTTTTGTGTGATAGAAATGTTCTGCTTAGACTGAAAGGAAAATTTTATAAAATGGTGGTGAGACCTGCAATTCGATATGACACTAAATGCTGACCTTTAAAAGAGAAGCATAATACTAAGTTAAGTGTTGCTAAGGAGAGAATGATTAGGTGGATGAGTGGCTTTACACTTAGAGACAAAATGAGAAATGAATATATTCGTGATAAGGTTGGTGTAGCTCCAGTGACGAACAAAATTAGAGAGAGCCATCTTAGATGGTTTGGTTACATTAAACGTCGACCATTTGATGATCCGATTAAGAGAGTAGATGTTTTAGATTCGACTTATGTTAAGAAAGACAGGTAGACCAAGGAAGACTTTGGGCTTATTATATAAAAAATGATCTTAATTTTTATAACTAAATGAAAATATGACACTAGATAAGATAATGGAGAAAAAGGATTCTTGTAGCCTACTCCACGTAATGGAATGAAGGCTTTGTTGTTGTTGTTTTTATTTTTTATTTTATTTTAAAATTATGATTTTTAAATGCATCTTTTGCATGTTTTTATTTTTTGTTTTAAAAAATAAATTAATTTAAAAATACTCAAAATATCTAAAAATTATTTTGAGTATTTTTAACAATAACTAAATATATTATAATATATCCAAAATTCTTTATGCCAATTAAAAACATAAACAAAACAATAAAATAAAATAAAAAAGTAAAACTGGTCCAAATATTAAACTGGAAGAATAAAAGTTTCAAGATTCGATGATTCAAGTGGGGTTGAACCGGGTGATGTAATAAATATTAAAATTATTTTATTATAATTTAAGTAATAGAATAATGATAAATTAATATCGATTTCATCAATTCAGCAAATAATATTTTAATTTAGGACAATATTTTGAATGTTTTGAACGACATTCTAAATAAAAAATTTAAAACATGATATTTTCTATATTCTTAAATTAAATATATTATTTTTGGCCATCCCATCAAAATTAAAATGCTAAAATTTGACAATATTTGAACTAGCTTGTTCTTTAAAAACCAGACCAGTTCAACTCTAGTTCTGATGTTCAATCTTGATTCTATGCAGAAATACTTTTATACTTGGATCGAACCGCTTCACGTTTGAAGCGTCGGTTCGGTCTTAATGTGTATTTTGCTTTCAATTTAGTCGTTGGCGTGGCTCGTTTGAAGCTCTGTAACTTGTCCGAAGTAACCAAACATAATGCTTCTTGTGGTCGGTCCTGATGATCTCAACGGTTCTTGTGATCAGCATGAATGATATTTTTGGATACTTAGCGGCACTTTATGATCACTTGATTTATTTTAATTTATTTTTATTTTTATTTTATTTTTTATGTTTTGAGTTAAAATAAAACATGTTTGATATAATATAACATGTTTAGTTGTTGNTAAAAATAATAGAAAAAGATACAAAAATAATCATACAAATCATACATAAAAGTAAATTTTCACTACAAGGAAAATCTAAAAAATAGCAAAAGAATTGATGTGTGCTAGAAGATTCGCGGTTGTAGATTAATGGAGTTTATTCTTAGTGTTGCATGAGAATTCAACACACGCTCAGTTAAAAAGAAATAACCAATAGAGACACCAGAAGGTTTTACGTGAAAAATCATATAAAGAGAAAAACACGGAACCCGTCTCGGCTAAAGCGATCCACTATAAACCTGAGATTACAAGTACCGTCTCTTGTCCCACAAACATGAAAGTGTTACACAATTTTTTGATCTACAAAGTAGGTGTGTGAATGAACTTATCCTAAGAAGTGAGCGAAGCCCAATGCTGATTGGCGAGGGCCGACGATTGATGTTTAGCAGCGGTCGACGAGAGGGCGACGACGGCTACTGGAAGTTCGCGACAATCGGTGACTAGTAGTCTGCGGTGATCAATGATTGACGGTCGACGACAGTCGGCAACAAGGTGATGTTAAACTTAAACTCCTTTGTCGGAATATGAACAACTCTGATCGGACGATCCGGAGAGATTCCCTACGGCGTTTGATGGACATTTGAGTACCTTAACGATGCCAAATTTGAGTGAACTTGAGCTCGTTGGATTCGTCTGGTTGACAAGCTAGTTTTCATCATAAGCTCACTAGATTCGACATCATTTTGGCTTTCCAAATATGCCCGAAAAGCCTCCAAAAATGACTTAATAGCTTGATTGATAATTGATTTGTCTAAGATTTGAATAATTTTGGTATCATTAAGTCTGTCTTATCTTGTTAGTAAGTTTGCCTGTAAGTTTGCTGAAATTGAACTTCTGGAAGACTCTTAATCAAAGAATGAACATATCTTGCTCAAAAGGTTGTCTTGCGATTTGTGTCATGTCTCAAAATTTATGTCATGATACATCTACAGCAAATCTCAATCATCTGGCATGAATCTCGAGGTATTACACAAATCTCGAGGCAATTTTTGAGCAAAAAAGATTCAAACCTAAAAAAAAACTCATTCAGAACTCCAATTTTAGCAAACTTACAATCAAACTTACCGACTTGACAAGAAGAATTTAATGTTACCAAAATTAGTTCAATACAAGTCAAATCAAGTTATTAAAGCACTCTTAAAAGTTTTCAGGACATTAAGAAAGTTAAACGAATGTCGAATTTAGCAAGTCTATAATCAAATCGAGCATATTGACAAGACGAATCAAAAGAGGCCAAGATTGCTCAATTCCAACATCATTCAGGCACTCAAATATGGTGTCTGATTGAAGGAAGCCCTCCGAACCATCCCTCGACTGAGGTGATGATCGTCTCCAAGGGTCCGAGTGACATTTTTTTTAAAATCATGAAATATGTTTTTAAAGAGTTTTTTTTTGTTTTTTTTTTTCCTTTGAGGGTTGTAACCGACATCGAGAAAGTGCTCCGGCTGCCCCTCATATGAGGTGGTGATCGTCTCCAAGGGTCCAAGTGGTGCTCCGACTGTATCTCGACCCTGCCGAGATATTTTTCTGTCTATCCGTCCGTCCCCCCTGCACTCTCGTAAGTCGCTGTCTATCCCTTTCTTGAATCTAGCAGGCCACTATCCTCAACTTTCCTGCTGCTACCAGCCCACCTCCCAACCATACAGCAAGCCGACGCCACTCTTGCAACCATACAGCAGGCATCCTTAAATATTAAAAAAAAAAAAAAATGGGGCATGTACATCCATACCACCCAATTCTTAAGCATTTACATGTCTAACACATACTTCAATTTTTACATACATGCTACCTATCTAAGCATGAAAAGGAGCACCAAAAATGTCTCAAAATTTACCTTCTATTTCCCAACTTTGGTCCACGCAGACAAGCCTCACAAAGAAGAGAACACGTTTGAAACTAACCCCATAAAAATAATGAAATCATCTTAATAAACAAAATATTATAAACTTTGAGCGTTTAACAGAATTACTTCTGAATATTGGAACTGATAAAAACTTGATTTTTGTGTAGAATGGTTTGCATAAATGACTAAATTTACTGTTGAAACAAATCATTTTACTGAATTTTTATTTCATGATCATTTCCAGACAATCTCACCCAAAAATCTCAGTGCAGGAACTCCTCTAATCTCTACATCTACTAGCGGCGCCTGGATAAATTTCAAGTCCCTAAGCTCTGGATCACTCTCAATCATCTCAAGAGCACGCTTTTGATCCTGCAGCAAACAAGAAACATGGAGATTCAATCATGGCGAAAAACATCTTTTTTATTAT
>JXCR01141655.1:142210-184739 GCA_002079205.1 Phalaenopsis hybrid cultivar
TATATATATATATATATATATATATACATACATACACACACACACACAAAATAATAACAACAACAAAGCTTTAATCCAACTATGTGAGATCGGCTACATGAATCATTTTTATCCATTGTGTCTCATTTAGTGTCATAATTTCATTTAGTTCAAATAAATTAAAATCATTTTTTTTATACAATAAGTCGAAGTCTTCTTAGGTCTACCTCTGCCTTTCTTAACATAAGTCGAATCTAGAACATTTACTCTCCTAATCGAATCATCAGATGGTCGACGTTTAATGTGACCAAACTATCTCATACGACTTTCTCTAATTTTGTCCGTCACTAGAGCTACACCAACCCTATCACGAATATAATCATTTCGCATTTTGTCTCTAAGTGTAAAGTCACTCATCCACCTAATGATTCTCAACTCGGCAATACTTAACTTAGTATTATGCTTCTATTTTAAAGGCCAACATTCAGCGCCATAAAGCATTGCAGGTCTCACCACCCTCTTATAAAATTTTCCTTTCAGTCTAAGCGGTACATTTCTATCACACAAAAGGCCCGAAGCACAAAAGCGATACTTTTCTATCACACAAAAGGCCCGAAGCATTCCTCCACTTCAACCAACCAACTTTAGTACTTTTCTATCACATAAAAGGCCCGAAGCATTCCTCCACTTCAACCAACCAACTTGAATTCTCTACTGTATCACACAAAAGGCCCGAAGCATTCCTCCACTTCAACCAACCAACTTGAATTTTACTATTAACATCTCCCATCTATATCACCATCGCTTTGAACAACATACCCAAGATATCTAAATCATTCACAACTTTTGCCATCTATATCACCGTCACTTTGAACAACATACCCTAGATATCTAAATCGTTCACACCTTTTAATAATTTGATCACCCAAAGTTTCACTTCTATCATTAAAACTAGTACCACTAAAATACATTCTATGTATTCAATTTTAGTTCTACTCAAATTTAGACTCCAATGTAGACCTCCATAATTCAAGTTTTTCTTAGGTTTTTTCTCTTGTTTTATCCATGAGAAGGATATCATCAGCAAAAAGCATACACCAATGTACATCCTCCTGTAAATGTCCAGTAAGACCATCCATAACTAAAGCAAAAAGATATGGGCTAAAAGCTGATCCCTGATGTAATCCAACAGAAATAGGAAAATAGTCAATCCTCCTTCAGTTCGAACACAAGTAATAACTCTAGCATACAAATCTTTAAGGATTTGAATATAAGTCATATCAACACCTTTCTTTTCAAAAACTCTCCAAAGGATATCTCTTGGAACCTTATCGTAAGCTTTTCTGAGTCGATAAAAATCAAATGTAAAACCTCCTTATTATCTCTGAACTTCTCCATCAAACCGCTCAATAAATGTATAGCTTCCATAATAGACCTGCCCGACATAAATCCAAATTGATTATGAGAGATCTTTGCAATACGTCTTAACCTATGTTCAATTANTTTCTTTGTACATGCTCAGCATGTCATTTTTTTACCATCTTATTTTCAATAAAAGCTGTAAATTTCTTTCATCCATTCTTCTTTTTCGACGCCTATCTTTACATTTTCGTTTTTGTTTCTCCCAGCTTGTTTGGCGATAGATTATTCGGTGCACATCACTTGTATCCATGCAATTTAATTGGATTAATTGCAACTTTCTAAACTTTATCTATGTGCTTATGATTTTCTTCTTTTGCATAGCACTCATGGTATTGTCTTATTGCATTGTAAGATTCTGGTGCTTCTTTGTTTTGGCTCCCAACATTAATGATGAACTTATACTCTAATTATATGTTCTCATNAGTGAGACTTGCAATGCTCTATGGCGCTGAATGTTGGCCTTTAAAAGAGAAGCATAATACTAAGTTTAGTGTTGCCGAGTTGAGAATGATTAGGTGGATGAGTGACTTTACACTTGGAGACAAAATGCGAAATGATTATATCTGTGATAGGGTTGGTGTAGCTGCAGTGACAGACAAAATTAGAGAAAGTCGTCTTGGATGGTTTGGTCACATTAAACGTCGACCATCTGATGATTCGATTAGAAGAGTGAATGTTCTAGATTCGACTTATGTTAAGAAAGGCAAAGGTAGACCTAGGAAGAGTTCGACTTATTGTATAAAAAATGATCTTAATTTATTTGAACTAAATGAAAATATGACACTAAATGGGACGCAATGGATAAAAATGATTCGTGTAGCCGATCTCACATAGTGGGATTAAGGCTTTGTTGTAGTTATTGTTTTGTGTGTGTGTGTGCGCGCGCGTGTGTGTGTGTGTGTATATTCTAAATAATGATCGGAGGATATCATACGAGCCCCCAACCATCCTCATGTGTCTAACTATTCGAGGACCGCCCTCACCGTCAGTAAACTGGACAGTGGGGGACTCGAACTCGTGACCTGAGGGGACTTACGAACTTCAAATTCAAGTAGACTGCTCTACCAACAGGCCACGGTTGGTGGCACGCGCGCGCGCATATATTCTCATTCTTTTCTCAATTTGATTCAAAATTTATAAAAACCCATCGTATGTTAGCACCATTTTACCTTGTAAAAATATTGGTTGATAATTTGTAAAAGCACACAATAAAATTGCATCTTACATGTTTAAGTGTTGGTACATAAATATTTAGTTGGTAGAAATGTAAAAATAACATTGTTTAAGTATTAGTACATAAATACATAGGAATTGAGCGGTATGTACGGAAATGCTTCGAAGAAAGGAAATATAACATTTTCTGTTGATAGCTGTGCTGCGCAAATTCTGCTTTGTTCTTTTGGAATCTTATAATGGATGCCATTCTGCAGAAATTAGTGCGTAGAACTGTGACATTTACAAGTTCTCATTAGGAAATCAATTATACTAAAATCAGCACATTTTCAACGTTTTATTTGTTCAAACCATGCAAAAAAACAATATAAAATACAGTAATAATAAAAAAGATGTTTTTCGCCATGATTGAATCTCAATGTTTCNGTGGTAGTACATAAATACATAGGAATTGAGCGGTATGTACGGAAATGCTCCAAAGAAAGGAAATATAACATTTTCTGTTAATAGCTGTGTTTTGCGCAAATTCTGCTTTGTTCTTTTGGAATCTTATAATGGTTGCCATTCTGCAGAAATTAGTGCGTAGAACTGTGACATTTACAAGTTCTAATTAGGAAATTATTTATACTAAAATCAGCATATTTTCAAAGTTTAATTTGTTCAAACCATGCAAAAAAAAAAACAATATAAAATACAGTAATAATAAAAAAGATGTTTTTCGCCATGATTGAATCTCCATGTTTCTTGTTTGCTGCAGGATCAAAAGCGTGCTCTTGAGATGATTGAGAGTGATCCAGAGCTTAGGGACTTGAAATTTATCCAGGCGCCGCTAGTAGATGTAGAGATTAGAGGAGTTCCTGCACTGAGATTTTTGGGTGAGATTGTCTGGAAATGATCATGAAACAAAAATTCAGTAAAATGATTTGTTTCAACAGTAAATTTAGTCATTTATGCAAACCATTCTACACAAAAATCAAGTTTTTATCAGTTCTATGAGCAGATTAGAGAAGGTTACTGGATGTTATGATTTACAAATGGCATTTATTTATTTATTTTTCTTTTGGCACTCTCTTACATACAATATTCAGAAGTAATTCTGTTAAACGCTCAAAGTTTATAATATTTTGTTTATTAAGATGATTTCATTATTTTTATGGGGTTAGTTTCAAATGTGTTCTCTTCTTTGTGAGGCTTGTCTGTGTGGACCAAAGTTGGGAAATAGAAGGTAAATTTTGAGACATTTTTGGTGCACCTTTTCATGCTTAGATAGGTGGCATGTATGTAAAAATTAAAGTATGTGTTAGACATGTAAATGCTTAAGAATTGGGTGGTATGGATGTACATGCCCCTAATTTTTTTTTTTTTAATATTTAAGGATGCGAAGGTAGCCAACCTTACATAAAACAATATCAATAAAAATGCTTGCACCTTCTCAATAATAATGACATGTTGACATCGGAGGAGAAAGCCTAAATCACAAAAATAACTTTTTCATTAATAAGAAAAGAGGGTTACAACACACAAGAAAATATAAAATAATACAAACTTACACCTCAAAAGTGTATCCGAAGGGTAGTAGAGGTTGGTTGAAAGGTGGGGTAGCAATCTTGGAAGGGACAACAACTGAGAGTAGCGGGACAGTAGTTGGGACGACAGGAAAGTAGATGACAGCGGCCCGTTGACGGTAGAAGGGCGTTTGACAGCAGCCTGCAGTGGTGCAGGGAGGAGAGTTGGAGATGATTTTGTGGGCCAGGAAGTAGCTGACGGTTGCTGGGTAGAGGGCAAGTGGCGTCGGCCTGCTGTATGGTTGGGAGGTGGGCTGGTAGGAACAGGAAAGTTGAGGACAGTGGCCTGCTAGATTCAAGAAGGGGCTAGACATTGATTTACGGGAGTGCAGGGGGGACGAACAGACAGACAGATAAATATCTCGGCAGGGTCGAGATACAGTCGGAGCACCACACGACACACGATCACCGCCTCAGATGNGATCATTTTACCGTTGACAAAAGCTACATTTTATTTCATAAGTATTTTTTCTAGGACTTGACTGGTGGAACGTTGGTACCTGTTAGTGGAGTTGATTCACCATTGTTTGCACTCGAGGTAAGGTACTTTGCTGCCCACACCTCTTATTAAATGTGCAAGTTTCCTTACAGAAACTGTCAATCTGTTTATAGGGCCAACTATGTGCTAGTTCAAACAGTGATGATTTGGTGTTTATTTTCATTTGCTTTGTGGCGTTGTTCAATAAAAATGTCCTTTTTTTTGCAGATAAATCCTGATAAAGCTAGGGAGGAATTCCGTAGTGCTAGTCAAAAAACTGGAGGTACAGGAGTCAAAGACTTTATGGATAGTATGGGTCTTGGTATACTTGCAGAACAGGTAAAACCCGGAAACCATCTTCATGTTCATAGTTTTCTATAAAATATTGTCATATTTCTATGTATTAATCTGTAAAATGTGTCATATTTCTGGGGTGCTTTTACATAAAATGGTGGATGTTCTTTTAAACAGTTTTCTTGATGAGCATTATCCATAGACCCATCAATTTTCTGCGGCTAGACCTGCTACAAATCCATTAAATGGTGTAAAGTCTTAGGCTTATATCTCAAAGTTCATCTCCTCAACTAACAGTACGAATTTTGCATGGCTTAGCATTAATTGATGGTTAAAGTGTACATGTTTCAGAGTGTAGCGAAGGCTCCAATTATGACAATTTTGAGGTCATTGATGTTCTTTATTTAATTTTCTGCTGAATTTGCGTTATATATGATGGAACTTTGATTTTTAATAAGAGTATTTTGTTAAGGCATGTGAGACTACTGTGTTTAATCATCCATCGGAAAAGTAAAAAATATATTTGAGCAAAAACATCAAGTGGTTGGTCATCACTGATGGATTTAAGTTTTTAGGTTGAAAATGGGTTTAAGCATTGGTGCTATCAATCTCAACGTGGGTTGCTTTTTGTTCCACACTCTCTATTAGCTGATATCAAAGTTCATGAACAGCTTGGATTAAGCTGTTAATGAAGTTTGTGTCTGCCATGGGCCTTTAATACGTTTTTGGCATCCAATGTCATTGAGCAAGATTCTTTCATAGTAGCTATATGTGGTTGAATGAGCTCTTGGTGCAGGATATTTGATGATTTTGAATATATTTCATTTTATGGGCAGAGTACTGATCGATGTGCAGAGCTCACATGAGAGTGATTGTTGAGATGTGTGAGAGTATTGGGTAAAGTCTCACATTGGATTGATGAAAAATATTACTTGATTAGGCCCCTTCCTTAGGCCATAGTCTAAAGTTTTTTTTGAGTTAAAAATATAATGTTTTAATGATATATTAAACTCAACTTTGATTCTCTTTTGCTCCACACTTCTTAACATCCTTGATAAATGATCTTGCAGTAAGACTTTATACTGATTTGATACAATTTGTAAGAGTAATCTAAGAAATTGAGACTTTATACTGATTTGATACAATTTGTAAGAGTAATCTAAGAAATTGACTTTCTTAATACAACTTGTTTAACTGACTCTTTTCTAAAGTACTTATTCATTTTACTTTTTCATCCTTTTATCAAAAGCTTGGAGAGCTAAAGCTAGGAGAGCTACTTGACACACCTCCCCCGGGATTAGATGAAGCTATTGCAATTTCAAAGGTGTGAAATTTTGAAACAAATTAGTGTTTATTTTTAGTTGCTCTCAATGGTTATATTCCTTTGTGGTTTCTATAGTTTCCTAATGGAAATCTCTCTTCTAGGTCATGCAATTTCTTGAATCACAAGAATATGGCATGTTTAGCCNGTTATTTTTAATTGCTCTCAATGGTTATATTCCTTCGTGGTTTCTATAGTTTCTTAATGGAAATCTCTCTTCTAGGTCATGCAATTTCTTGAATCACAAGAATATGGCATGTTTAGCCGCATAGTTTTTGATACAGCTCCCACGGTAAGCATGGTGTTCAATTTTCACTGCACAATTTAAATAATTTATTTTTAAAGAATTTTTTTATTTTAATTTCTAGGGCCATACTCTTCGACTTTTGTCTTTGCCAGATTTTTTAGATGCATCCATTGACAAGATTTTGAAGGTATATTTTCTCTAAATATTTGTTTCAAAAGTTGGTGTCTATGATGAGTCAGATTTTATCTTGTTTATCAACATTAATCTTTATTTGACTGCATTGATTTTTCTATTATGTAAGGTATCATGTAATAAATAATGTGATTTGCTATGGACATCTTTTTGGAGTAGCAAAACATATAAGCACCTCTTAAATGCCCTTTATTATCTAAATCTTGGTTTTTTTTTATGGCTCACCCTATTAAGGAAATTTTCCTGTGAAATTTAAATTAGAAATAACAATTCTCTAGCTACTTGATAATAACATTTGTTTGGGTTCAACTTTTGTCATTAAAATTATGAATACGAGAGCTGTTATTTGTGGTCGAACAGGATCTATTTCAGTTGGATTATATCAGGGATCAACTTTAAGCCCATATCTTTCTGCTTTAGTTGTGAATGTTCTTATTGGACATTTATAGGAGGATGAACCATTGTATGTTTTTCGGTGATGATGTCCTTCTTATTAATAAAACAAGAGAAAGAATTCAAGAAAAAAATTGAATTATGGAGATCAACTTTAGAGTCTAAAGGCCTTAGTTTGAATAGATCTAAACTTGAATTCATTGAATTTAATTTTATTAGCAGTAAATCTAGTGGCGGGGTTGCAACAATGAGTGATCAGATCATTAAATGAGTGAATGTTTTAGATATCTCGGGTCAATTGTTCAAAGTAATGGTGATATAAATGGGGACGTTATGTGTGATAAAATAGTATTGCTTGGACTTAAAGGAAAATTTTATAAGAGGGTGGTGAGACCTGTAATAATTTATAGAGTAGAATGTTGGCTTATAAGAAAGAAACATAAAACTAAGTGTTGTTGAGATGAAAATGCTTATATGGATGAGTAGTTTTATGCTTAGAGTGCAAAACAAATATATCCGTGAAGACGTTGGTGTGGCTCTTGTGGCAGACAAGATTAGATAGATTTGTAGATTGTGTGGTCACATTAAACGTCAACCATCTAATGATCTAGTTAGTAAAGTAGATGTTGAGAGGGAGAGGGAGATTGTCATTTACTTCTCTTAAAGTAAAAAAATGTATTCCCATATTTGTAGATTATATTTACAAAAAAGATATCCAAGACAAATGCTATGATTATCTGTCGTGTTGATTTTTTTTTAAAATATGGTTCTCATCCAACTAACAACAATAACTTTTGAAACAAACAACCTTGATAATGATCTCTTTATCAATAGTTTTACTAGAAAACAAGTAAATAATCTTTTAATGTCCCTTAGGTGGCCTCCTTGGTCTGCCTCCCATATAATATCCAAAAAAATAACCTTGTGTGGTTGCTTCCCTTGGTTCTTTGATGATGTGGCAAATTCTTTGCTTTCGGGTTCTGTAGTGTGGCCACTACCATCATTTTATTCTTTGTGCAAGGTAAGGTCCTAATGCATCTCGCGACCTTATTGAGTTTTTTATTTAGTAAGGGCTTGTTTGAGATCATTTTTGTTTTTTGCTTTTTGTTTTTATTTATTATTTATTAAGGGCTTATTGAATTCTTTTTGTTTTTTTATTAAGGCTTTATTGACTTAGAAAACATAATACAAATGATACTTCTTGAAGAAAGAATAAGAGTTGGAGGAGATTTAAATGGGCATATCAGTAGAGTGGTAGAAGTTTTTGGAAATATTCATGGTGGCTACAGTTTTGGAGTGACTAATGAAGAAGGTAGAACTATTTTAAATTTTGCTTTAGCGTCTGATTTTGTTATTACAAATATTTTATTCAAGAAAAGAGATTGACATCTTATTACTTATAAGAATGAATCTTATAAAACTTAAAATGATTATTTTCTTATGAGAAGAAGAGATCTTCAAGATTGTAAGATTATTTCAAGTGAGGATTTAAGTACCCAATATCGATTATTAGTTCTAGATTTTAAGATGAAGAGTTGTAAAATAAAAAAAAATACTAAGACTCATTATCGTAGAATTAGATAGTGAAACCTAAAAGACATAAATAAAATTATTTTTTTGAGTAAAATTCAAGATTTCAAAATTTGAGATATTCATGAAGAAGCAAATGCTATGTGAGCTAAAGTAACAACCACTATTAAAAAAGTAGCAAAAAATGTATTTGAAAAATCAAAAGAAAATATCTCTATAAATAAAAATAATTGGTGGTGGAATAATAATGTGTAAGAAAAAATAAAATATAAGAAATTATGTTATAAAAATTGATTTGAATGTAAAAGCTTACAGAACTGAGAAAAATATCAAACGGTTAGCAAAGAGTCTAAAAGAACAATATGTGACGCTAAAAATTTTATTTTTAATAATCTTTATAATATATTAGATACTAAGGAGAGTGAAAAATATATGTATAAACTAGCCAAATAAAGAGAAAAGAAAAATAAAGATTTAACTCAAGTTAAGGGTACTAAAGATGAAAATAAAAAAGTTCTTTCCTTAGAGAAAGATATTCAACATAGGCGGTGAGTTATTTTGATAAATTTTTTAATGAAACTTCTGAAATACGATCTGCTTTAGTGATCTTGATGTCGTTAATAACGTTTCATTTTTACCTTTGCATTAGTGAAAAAAAAATTGAGGAAGCTTTAAAGAAAACCAAGGGTGGAAAGTTTGTAGTATTTGACGATATCCCAGTTGAAGTGTGAAAATATTTAGGACTAAACTCTTTAATATTATTTCAAAAACTGAAAAGATGCCCGAGGAATGGAGGAAAAGTATTTTGGTCCCCATTTTTAAGAATAACGGGTATGCACAAGAGTGTGCAGATTATAAAGGAATTAAGTTGATGTGTCGTACTTTAAAATTAAGGGAGGGTATTTGAACATAGGTTAAGATGTATTACAATGATTTTTCTTAATCAATTTGACTTTATGCCAGACAGGTATACTATGAAAGCTATACATGTATTGAGAGATTTGATGAAGAAGTTCAGAGCTAATGAGGATATATGTTTGATTTAGAAAAAGCTTACGATAATGTTCCATTAGATATCCTTTTGAGACTTCTTGAGAAGAAAGGTTTTGATATGACTTATATTCAAGTCATCAAAGATATGTATACTAGAGTTGTTACTCGTGTTCGAACTAAAGGAGGATTGACCAAATATTTTCCTATTTTTATTGGATTACATCAGGGATCAGCTTTAAGCCTATATCTTTTTGTTTTAGTTATGCATGATTGTCAGCTGGAAGTTGTCGGTTGCCGGAATCGAAATTTCGTCGCCCTCTTCGGAAAGACGTTTAATTTAAATATATATATATATATATATATATATAGTTTAGAAAAAATATGAAAGCAAACTGATCTCATATCTTTCATAGTTTAAATAAAAGAGCATTATACCTCAAATCTTGTATTTATCCCGAAAGATAAATACAAAACTTGAGGGTGAGACTCGATCAAATAAACTAAGAAACATATGACATTCGTTTGGTCTGTGAAACAATTTTATTTGCCGACAAATTTCTCTATTTAATACGAAGAATTAAATATGATTTATGTTAAGTTGAGTTCGGAAAAACTTCCTATAATGACAAACCCTATAGTTAATTACATCTTAGATAACTGAAGTCACCTAAGAAAACTCTCGATAAAAATCAGGAAAAATTATCTTCAAAGAGGTCAAAATGATAGAACTTTTCAACGAAATCGGACAAAGAGGTGTGAAAGAGGAATGACTCAAATTTGGAGTATTTTTTGTTGTGGAGTCTAAAGGAGGAAGAACTAGGGGGTGTCATAGATCTATAGGAGAACCTCAGTGACTTTCTTAAGCTATCATATGGTTTGACTTCAATTTAGGAGAGAAATTTTTTGAATGTTTTATCCTGTTAATTTTATTAATTTAGGACTTATATTTGTGTGAAACAATCACACAAATAACCTAGAAGATGAGAGAGTTTAGATCGTGACGAACGAAAACTTCAGAATCCTAAAACAAGGTAGGGCTCAGATTGTACATCAAAGTCATACAAAGACCAAAAGATAAGTTGAGGATTTATGTTGCTAGACAAACAAACTCGAAACCCTATGATTTGTTATTTACTTCTAAGGACTAGTTTAGGAGATGTAGACATGTTCTGCTGTTGAAGCTGGTCGTGCTGCCCATAATGCTAGCTCCAAGCTCCTCTTCGTATCACCTTCGAGTTCGTTGTTAGTTTTAAGTGTACATTCAATTTTTGAGTCAACGATCTGCTTCCGGGTACCTCCTATGAAACCAACTACTGACCTCCTATTCTAAGGTATAGTGTGTAAGAGAAACAATAACAGATACAAACAAAATGACAGAAATAAAAAAAAAGGTTAGCATGCATTGTATCAACAAAAGAACTGTCACTAGGAAAACTCAAGAAAGAGCGGCAAATGATCCACAAAGAAAGAAAACTCGAGAAAATTGGCAAATGACTCAACGGAAATCTCGAATGAAAACAACAAATGATGTCTTGAAGAAAGTCAATGAAAACACGGGAAGATCCCGGAAAAAAGACCACGAGTGTTTTACCAAAAATTCCAATAAAATCACACGAAAAATCCGGAGAAAGAAAACCGCAAGCACTCTGTCGGGGCTAGACTCAGATACTATATATTTTTACTTGAGGGACTTCGAAGACTACTATCGGTCACTCGGATGTATAGAGCCCGTCACTCAACTAGAAGGGTGTCCTACTAAACCTAACTTAGGAGGGTATTCCTTAGCCCGGTATTGGTAATCGACAAGTGGACAACCAAACTACAATATATTTAAAATTATATTTTAGCACGCACATGGATTTCAGACATACGAAAGAAAGTTGTATCAATTTTGTAGTGAAAATATTTTTTTATTATATTTGTTCTCATCAGTTTTGAATAGTATAGTTAGTTGTCCACGAGTCGATCACGCCGTCGGGCGTAGGACCGCCAACAACCTAAGAAGGTACGAGTCCCTCACTAGTCTTATGTCGGTGAATGATATTATCATCCTACGGTTCATCGGGTCCCTGGGTTGGGTCCTGATGTTATAGGATGAAATATCATTTCGCTCTATCACCGGCATGTCTTTTTCATCATCGCCCTAAGTCCCAAAACAAAATCAACCTACTTGCAACCTTGCTTGATGGTTTCATATATAGTAAAAGATTATATATACGCACTTATGTGTCAGACATAAGCAATTTTGTATCAGACATAAAATTTATATTTTAGCACGCACATGGATTTCAGACATACGAAATAAAGTTGTATCAATTTTGTAGTGAAAATATTTTTTTATTGTATTTGTTCTTATCAAATATGTTTCTTATCAATTTTGAATAGTATAGTTAATTGTCCACGACTTGGTCGGGCGTAAGACCGCCAACAACCTAAGAAAGTACGGGTCCCCCACTAGTCTTATGTCGGTGAATAATATTATCATTCTACGGTTCATCGGGTCTCTGGGTTGGGTCCTGATGTTATAGAATGAAATATCATTCCGCTATATCACCGACATATCTTTGTCATCATCGCCCTAAGTCCCAAAACAAAATCAACCTACTTGCGACCTTGCTTGATGGTTTCATATATAGTAAAAGACTATATATACGCACTTATGTATCAGACATAAGCACCGAAAACCAAAATCAAGAAACAAGGAAAAAAAAGAATAAGAATATGGGTGAGAGAGAGAAGGAATTTATCCACCCAAAAGATCAGAAAGACGAAGGGTGAATCAACCCTCAAAACTTATAACGAAAAAATCTGAAACGGAGAGCCTAAGGTCCTTGAATCAATCCAAGAAGGATATCATTTTCTCAAATTTTATAAATAGATCAACCCAAGAAGGGTATCCCTTCCAAATCTTGTTTCAAACAGGTCGAAACGGGCCCACTTCAATATGATAATTGTACAAACAACTCCTCCATTGCCTACATGTTCACATACCCAAGTCTGAACTCGAATGTGGTATTTATGTTATCCAAAGTTTAATGTCAAGCCTCCAAGTCCTTCCCAAACGACAATCTTATGAATTTTTCAAATCTTTCATGAATCTGACTCATATCAACCTTATTCTTCCTCAAAATGAAGTTGTAAGAGCCTTTCATATTTCACAAATCAAACAAAGGAAATAATCTAGGGGACGACAACCTTCTAAACTTCCAAAAATCATGCCATTATCAAAACCATTTAATTCCAATCCTTATGAAAAGCTTCTCATGTCAAGTACGCACGAAATCATCCAGATAAAACCATATAATTGCTTACGGCCAGGGGCAACAGAGAGGGACAACCACCAGCCTAACTTATCTCATAGAGAAATCACAAGGTGAGACTCACGGGCAAGGCAACAAGAAGAAGACCACAAGGGTAGCTACCACAACGTAAGGGCCACGACCAAGATAGCAAGAAGGAGACCACAAGGGCAACTACTACAACGTAAGGCCCACGGCCAAGGTAGCAAAAAGGAGACCACAAGGGCAGCTACTACAACGTAAGGCTCACGACCAAGGTAGCACCAAAAAAAGACCACAAGGGCAGCTCACATCTCAAACTCATGGGTAGGGGCAACAACTATAAGGGCCAAAATTAAATCCCAAACCAAAATTTTAAATTATTTGGTTTGGAATAGATCTCCACATATATTCGAATAGGGGTAGCCAAGGGGGGCTAAAGCGGAGCCCAACGAAAGGGAAAAAACATAGCCGCATTTTAACCAAAACGAGTCTAATAGAGGGGGCCAAATATAGAACAATATTCCAAGTAATATCCCAGAAAAAGAACCGAACCAAGCCAAATTCCAGGTGAAACCGACCCAGATCTCAGGCCAAACTGAGCCCTTCCTCAAGCAAAACTGAAGCTATTATAAGGTCTCAAAACCGAGCCCATCATCAAGCCAAAACTAAGCCTAGCAAGGCTAAAACCGCAGCCACCACAAGGCCAAAACCGGGTCACAACAAGGTCCAAAACTGAGCCACAACAAGTTCCAAAACCGAACCACAACAAGGCTAAAACCGCAACCACCACAAGACCAAAATCGAGCCACAACAAGGCTAAAACTGTAGCTACAACAGGGTCCAAAACAGAGCTATAGAACTTAGATCCTGTAAAGCCTTAAGCCTAAAAAATTTCTTGCACCAAGCATATGCTTCGAATAAGAACATGTAATAGGAAAATAAATAAGCGTAAATGAATTCATAAAACCAACATGTCTTAGCATTGAAATGAATTCCATTATTTACTTGAACAAGAATATCATAATAAAGAGCTTCAACACTTTATTTCTAGCATTTCTTCCAAATAAGCAAATATCATCAAAGAGCAGCAACTAAAGCTTCTAAACTTTCATTTATCATGCATTTCAGATTTACAAATAAGTCATTCAAAGACTTCAGATTTTGCAAATAAACAACCTATGAATTTCAGATTTTGCAAAAAGAACGCCCCACAACTTCAGATTTTCACGAATAAGCCACCCAAAGTTTCAGATTTTCACATGTAGGCCACCCAAAATAAGATTTCTAAAAGCCTTGATTTTAAACCGTTAGAGTGAAGAAAAACCACAACCCCGAAGTTTCTAATTTTCACAAATCCGTTCCCGAATTTTTAATTCTAGATTTTCAATAAACAAAAGCGTTGAAGTTTCTGATTTTCATAAACTCTATAGCTTCCAAATGACATATAGCATGTAACGAATGTTTCTTTGAACCAAATTGTCAAGTCATAAAGCTCTAAATACTGAATAGCATGCAAGAATAAAACCGAATCAGCAAGCTACAAGGCACTTCACCAATGTATATCATGCAACTTAAGCAAAGAAAGGCAACTACGGGGAGTCGAATCGAACCCCCAAAACATGCATATATATATTTTCTAGCATCTACAGAGGAGATAAATAAATGTAGCCTCCTATATGCTGTTTGAACATGAGAATAACACGGGGTAGAAAAACAAAGCTAAGCTTCAAAGCAAAAGTTTTAGCATCGCTCAACCATAAATATCTTCACTTACACATGCTCCAAAATAAAGAAAAGCCACAGTAGGAAACAATGCAAGGCCCTCTCAAGTGATTCCAGATTTTCACAAATCAACCACCCAAGTTCCAGATTTTTTTTTAAAACTGGAGGATTTGCATAAGGTGCATAAAGGAAGGATTCAAAGGTCTCATCACTAACTTTGATGCAAATATGGTGAACTTGATTTCTTTGCACCATTTCAACAAACACCTAGCATGCAATTATAAACCCACAACTTAAGATTAAAAGACTTCATTCATCTTTTTTTTATTCTCAATCATCCAAATAAAGAAATCAGGAAGAACTGCAACATGAAAGGGAAAATATCACGTCAAATGGCTAATGAAGAGAAAGAAAAAGGAAGAGGTTATCACTTGACATAGAGCACACAAGAAAAGCAAGATAAACTCTAGAAGCAATCCGACAACACCTCCCCTTTCTCCAGTAATTTTGGCTAACCTAAAACCTCCCCAAATGGGGCTTCTTATAGGCAAGAGGGAAAGGAGATGGGGAGAGATCTCCCCCTCGCATGCGGCTCGAAGAGCCGAGTGGAGCAGGACGCTCCCCATGCGGGCGGCTCGAGAAGTAGTAGAGGGGCAGGAGATCGCGCTAAACGATATGGGATGGGCGTCTGCCGTGTCGCGAAGGAGATGAGGGAGAGAGAGGGGTTCGGTCGGGTGTGCGAACGGGAGAGGGGGAGAGAAGCCGTGAGCGAAGCTAGGGATTTTAGGGAGAGAGGAAGAAAATGAAAAACAAAGTTATATATTACAATAATACTATTATTATTATTATTATTATTATTATTATTATAAGTTTTATTTTGTGCATCTTCTCTCGAACATGTCATCGCCGTGTAATGAACATCTCCCTTAGGCAAAATCGGCGTTCCAAACGCGTCGGCGCAGTCCGTTTCATCATCTGGGGTCGTCCGGGCAATCTCGTCGCCGATCGGGTCAAAAATGCGTCAAATTTGATTCCCGTTAAGATTTTGGTTCGGGCTCAAATGATCAGAATGATGTAGATGGTTGTCATGAGACGTTTAGAAAAGGTTTGGAGTGATTTTGAGTTGGTTGGGAGGGTCGGTTTAGTGGATTTTGGTCACTTAGCCATTTTCGGGGTGTTGGGTTAGACTTAGGTTTGGGTTAGGCTATAGCTGGGTTAGGTCCAAACTGATGATTCAAAATGGTCTAAGCGAATGTCATGAAGGGTTCTCAACATCAATTGGGTGTCAATTTTGGGGTTAGGGCATTCAATTTGGTGGAATTTGGGGACATTACTAATTTGGGGCAAATTTTGGGATTTTGAATGTGGGTTGACATTGAGTGAAATTGAGGCTTGACCAGGGCCAATTGAATGTTCAATTTGATGTGTAGGATTGTTATGAAGAGTTTAATATTCAAATTGGGGCAAATTGAGGTCAATTAAAGAGTCCAAATTGGTTTCGGGGACAAAAGGCTGAATTAGGTAATTGGTGAAATTGAGGTGTCAACCATCCTGATCTGAGCCACGGACCAATAGAATCTCCATTTGGGTTTTCTATGTACTGTTGCTAGCTAAACCCCGGGTCAGGGCTAGAGGGTCTAGGAGACCATCTACATGAGTCTCTCAAAGGATTAATGAATGAAAGTCAACAAGTTTTGGGTTCAAGGTTGTGAGTGAACGGTAGTGAAAATGAGTGACAATGAGTGCAAGTGAGTGAACAGTAAGTGCAAATGAGTGAAACAACTCCAGACCAACACCCAGGATCAGTCCTAAAGTCAAGCAGTCCTATAGGAACTCATCTTGAGTTCCTCTATATTGGCCCCACCTACTAAGTGCTAGAGGTTAGGACCAATATGTGGAACTTTAAATTGAGCAAAGAGGAGTTTAGAATTTCTAAAGGTGAGGGTTTATTTTTTACTTCTCTAGGAATAGTCAACAGGAAAGTTCTATGACTAGACCTCAGACTACTAAAGAGGAAAAAACTAAACCTCATCCAAATTTGAGGTCAACAATGGTCTTACTGGACATTTACAGGAGGATGCCTTGATGTATGCTTTTTGTTGATGATATCCTTCTCGTGGATAAGATGAGAGAAAAAGCCCAAGGAAAACTTGAATTATGGAGGTCTACATTGGAGTCTAATGTCCTTCATTTGAGTAGAACTAAAACTGAATACATGGAATGTAATTTTAGTAGTAGTAGCTCTAGAAGGTCTACATTGAAGTCTAAAGGTCTTCGTTTAAGTAGAACTAAAACTGAATACATGGAATGTAATTTTAGTAGTAATAGCTCTAGCATTCGTTTAAGTAGAACTAAAACTGAATACATGGAATGTAATTTTAGTAGTAATAGCTGTAGTCATTTAAGTAGAACTAAAACTGAATACATGGAATGTAATTTTAGTAGAGAAGGTCTACATTGAAGTCTAAAGGTCTTCGTTTAAGTAGAACTAAAACTGAATACATGGAATGTAATTTTAGTAGTAATAGCTCTAGCATTCGTTTAAGTAGAACTAAAACTGAATACATGGAATGTAATTTTAGTAGTAATAGCTGTAGTCATTTAAGTAGAACTAAAACTGAATACATGGAATGTAATTTTAGTAGATAATAGCTCTAGTGACAAAAGTGTAACTTTGGGTGATCAATTTATTAAAAGGTGTGAGCGACTTAGATCTATTGGGTCTGTTGTTTAAAGCCATGGTGATATAGATAGGGATGTTAATGGTAGAATTCTAGTTGGTTGGTTGAAGTGGAGGAATGCTCGGGGTCTTTTGTGTGATAGAAAAGTTCTGCTTAGACTAAAAGGAAAATTTATAAGATGGTGGTGAGACCTGCAATTCTCTATGCACTGAATGCTGGCCTTTAAAAGAGAAGCATAATACCAAGTTAAGTGTTGCCATGGAGAGAATGATTAGGTGGATGAGTGGCTTTACACTTAGAGACAAAATGAGAAATGAATATATCCGTGATAGGGTTGGTGTAGCTCCAGTGACGAACAAAATTAGAGAGAGTCGTCTTAGATGGTTTGGTCACAGTAAACGTCGACCATTTGATGATCCGATTAGGAGAGTAGATGTTTTAGATTCAACTTATGTTAAGAAAGACAGGTAGACCAAGGAGGACTTTGGGCTTATTATATAAAAAATGATCTTAATTTTTATAACTAAATGAAAATATGACACTAAATAGGACAATGGAGAAAAATGATTCTTGTAGCCGACTCCACGTAATAGAATGAAGGCTTTGTTGTTGTTGTTTTTATTTTTTATTTTATTTTGAAATTATGATTTTTAAATGCATCTTTTGCATGTTGTTATTTTTTGTTTTAAAAAATAAATTAATTTATTCTTAAAAACATTCATTATATCTAAAAGTTATTTTGAGTATTTTTTAAAATAACTAAAAATATTATAATATATCCAAAATTTTTTATGTCAATTAAAAACATAAACAAAACAATAAAATAAAATAAAAATATAAAACCGGTCCAATTATTAAACTGGAAGAATACAAGTTTCAAGATTCAATGATTCAAGTGGGGTTGAATCGGATGATGTAATAAATATTAAAATGATTTTAATATAATTTAAATAATAGAATAATGATAAATTAATATCGATTTTATCAATTCAACAAATATTATTTTAATTTAGGACAATACTTTTGAATGTTTCTAAATAAAAAAATTTAAGAAATGACATTTTCTATATTCTTAATTTAAATATATTATTTTTGGCCATCTCATCAAAATTAAAATGCTAAAATTTGATAATATTTGAACCAGCTTGTTCTTTAAAAACCAGACCAGTTCAACTCTAGTTCTGATGTTCAATCTTGATTCTATGCAGAAATACTTCTATACTTGGATCGAACTGCTTCACGTTTGAAGCGCCAGTTCAGTTTAATTTTTAAATCATGGTTTAATTTGCATTTTGCTTTCAATTTAGTCGTTGGTGTGGCTCGTTTGAAGCTCTGTAACTTGTCCGAAGTAACCAAACGTAATGCTTCTTGTGGTCAATCCTAATGATCTCAATGGTTCTTGTGGTCGGTCCTAATGATCTCAATGGTTCTTGTGATCAGTATGAATGATATTTTTGGATAGTTAGCGGCTCTTTATGATCACTTGATTTATTTTAATTTATTTTTATTTTTGTTTTATTTTTTATGTTTTGAGTTAAAATAAAACATGTTTAATATAATATAATATGTTTAGTTGTTTTAAAAAATACTCGAAACAACTTTTTTTATGTTTTGAGTGCTTTTAAAAACAAAATAATTTATTTTTAAAAGCAAAAAATACACTAGAGAAACATCTTTTAAAAATAAAAGAAAATAATAATAATAATAATAATAAAATTTGATCACAAAGAAGCCCTTCTCCAAAATACTCCATATTATGTTATATGTGGCGCAAGTGATATTGGACTGCCATGAATATCAAATGCACATTCTTTTTAAGCACAAAACTTGGTCATTCAATATTTTTGAGTGCATGGAGAATCCAATGATAATTTTATTTGTATTTTTTTAGTCATATTTGAACAACAAAGTTTAGACTTGGTATTCTGTTTTATGAATATCCACCATTTTTTTTTTGTTTTGCAGAATCAGAATTTACTGAACATAGACCAATTTATCTTGTTGCATATTTTTTAATGGCNGTTAAAAATACTCGAAACAATTTTTTTTATGTTTTGAGTGCTTTTAAAAACAATATAATTAATTTTTAAAAGCAAAAAATACACTAAAGAAACATGTTTTAAAAATAAAAGCAAAATAATAATAAGAATAATAATAATAATAATAAAATTGATCACAAAGAAGCCCTTATATTCTCCAAAATACTCCATATTATGTTTTATGTGGCGCAAGTGATACTGGACTGCCATGAATATCAAAAGCACATTCTTTGTTAGCACAAAACTTGGTTATTGATTATTTTCGAGTGCATGGAGAATCCAATGATACTTTTATTTGTATTTTATTAGTTATATTTGAACAACAAAGTTTAGACTTGGTATTCCGTTTTATGAATATCCACCATTTTTTTTTGTTTTGCAGAATCAGAATTTTCTGAACATAGAACAATTTATCTTGTTGCATATTTTTTAATGGCTCATCAAAATTCTTGCCTGCTTCAGCTAAAAAAGAAGATAACTGCGGCTACATCAGCCATTAAATCCGTCTTTGGACAGGAAGAACCACGCCAAGATGCTGTAAGTGACTCATTTAAAAATTAAAATATAATTTCCAAAAAGTTATCAAGTTTTATTTTCTGCTGTATAGTCTGATAAACTGGAGCAATTAAGGGAGAGAATGATCAAAGTACGAGAGCTTTTTCGTGATACAGATTCCACTGAATTTGTTATTGTGACTATTCCAACGGTATACTACTATCTTTTACATTCCACCCCACTTTTTTTTTCTTCCTTTTAATGAAAAACCAAAAAAAAAAAAAAAGATTCCAATTTAACCCTTAGGAGTTTGGGTCAATTTTCTATAGTTGAGGAACTAAATTGGGATCAATTTTTTTTCCTAATTTTTACATGAGTGACTATTTTTGGATCATTTTTGTGTAGTCAATAAATTAAATTGGAGAAATATGGCACTCCTGACATAATTTGCCACAAACGAATAATGTAAGATTATTTTGGAATTTAAGCAGCTGCAACAACAACAACAACAACAAAGCCATTATTCCACTATGTGGGGTTGGCTACATGAATCCTTTTTCTCCATTATTTTGGAATTTAAACAAGGGAGTTGTTTTTTTTCTCAGTAATACTGCTATCCTAAGAATGATTAATTTGATTTGAGCACGAAGATTTCTTTTGAATTGTTATAATTGAAAATCTCTATTTTTGCTTCATATAATTTTTACTCCCATATTCCTTTAGGTTATGGCAATTAGTGAATCATCTAGACTTTCTGCATCCTTAAAGAAAGAGAGTGTACCAGTGAAGAGACTTATTGTTAATCAGGTTCTACCACCATCTGCATCAGATTGTAAGTTTTGTGCAATGAAAAGGAAGGTAAGGTTCTCAAAGATAAAGGAGCGTTTTAATCTTTTTGACACCCGTTTAATTTGAAATTTAAATAATCATTCATGATTTCATCACATACTTAGAGTTTTTGGTAAAAACCTATAATTTGGCCTTTATATATCTGCTGACATGAAATCATAGTAGTGACGACGAAAAATCATCATCGTCAGCTTTATCCCTACCATTTGAGGTTGGATTTATGAAACTTCAATGTGTTGTTCATACCATTTGTTTCATGTGTGAATTTTGTCTTACCCAAATTTTTATACAATTTTCATCTTTTTCATCTTCTATATATATATATATATATATATATTAGGATGTGAAAAGTTGAGGGTTGCGTTAGGTAGTTGACAGAGAGCGTAGAACTTGTCCAAAAAATCATGACATGAATCCTTTTGATCATTGTGTAAGTGTTAGGGTATCCTCTGGAAGCGACACGTTGTATGACATGAATACAGTGAAAACTGTCACTATACCAGGGTCCGGGTGAAGTGTCAAATAAGCAAGAGTTTTTACATTACGGGCGAATGCGGTTAAAGAAGTTAATCTATGAAACTAATGAAACTAATATTCAGATAGAATCTTGGAATATAAGTACTCTCAATGATAAATTAATGAAATTAGGTGATATTATGATTCATAGAAAGATTAATATCTTATGTATTCAAGAAACTAAATGGTTGGAGAAAATTTTAAGGAGTGATAATTTAGGTTTTAAACTTTTGTATTCTGGTAAGAGTAATACTAGAAATGATGTAAGTGTTATTATAGATAAAAGTTTGAAATATAATGTTGTAAAAGTTAATAGAGTTGGAAATAGAATTATAGCCTTTAAGATTATTATTGATACTAAGATTTTTAATATTATAAATGGTTATGCTCCTAAGTAGGTTCAGATATAGGGTCTAAAGATAAATTCGGGAATGACTCAAAAGATTTAATACAAATGATACCTCTTGAAGAAAGAAATTTTATTGGAGGAGATTTAAATGGACATCTCGGTAGAGTGGTTGAAGATTTCATAAATATTTATTGTGGCTACAGCTTTGAAGTGACTAATGAAAAAGGTAGAGTCATTTTAGATTTTGCTTTAGCGCATGAGTTTATTATTACTAATGCTTTATTAAAGAAAAGAGATGAACATCTTATTACTTATAAGAATGAATCTATAAAAACACAAATTGATTATTTTCTTATGAGAAGAAGAGATCGTCGAGATTGTAAATATTGTAAAGGCATTCCAAGTGAGGATTTAAGTATCCAATATCGATTATTAGTTATAGATTTTAATATGAAGAGGTGCAAAATAAAAAATACTAAGACTCATCATCGTAGAATTAGATGTGAGAACCTAAAAGACACAAATAAAATTATTTTTACGAGTAAAATTCAAGATTTCAAAATTTGAGATGTTCATGAAGAAACAATTTTATGTAGGATAAAGTAACAAATACTATAAAAAAAGTAGCAAAAGTTGTTCTTGGAGAATCAAAATGAAAAAAAATTATGAACAAAAATATTTGGTGGTGGAATAGTAATGTGCAACAAAAGATAAAATATAAGAAGTTATGTTATTAAAATTAGTTTAGATATAAAAGTTTAGAGAATTGAGAAAAATATCAAACGGTCTGCAGAGAGTCTAAAAGAACAATCTGTGACACTAAGAATTCTGTTTTTATGGATTCTTATAATATATTAGATACTAAGGAGGGTGAAAAATATATGTATACACTAGCCAAACAAAGAAATAAGAAAAGTAAAGATTTAACTCAAGTAAAGTGTATTAAAGATGAAAATCAAAAAGTGTTTTTCTTAGAAAAAGATATTCAACTTAGGTGAGTGGGCTATTTTGATAAACCTTTTAATGAAATTTTCGAAAATACGATCAACCTTAATGATGTTAATAATAATAAAACGTTTCATTTTTATCGTCACATTAGTAAAAAAGAAGTTGATGATGTTTTAAAGAAAACCAATCTTGGAAAGTCTGTAGGTCTTGATGATATCTCAATTGAAGAGTGGAAATATTTAGGAGATTTGGGAGTTTCTTGGCCTACTAAACTCTTTAATATTATTTTAAAAACTAAGAAGATGCTTGAGGAGTGGAGGAAGAGTATTTTGGTCCCCATTCTTAAGAATAAAGGAGATGCACTGTGCTAATTATAGAGGAATTAAGTTGATGTGCAATGCTTTAAAATTATGGAAGAGGGTAATTGAACATAGGTTACGACGCATTGCAAAGATCTCTCATAATCAATTTGGATTGATGTCGGGCAAGTCTATTATGAAGCTATACATTTATTGAGAGGTTTGATGGAGAAGTTCAGAGATAATAAGGAGGATCTACATTTGATTGTTATTGAATTCAAAAAAAGCTTACGATAAGGTTCCAAGAGATATCCTTTGAAGAATTTTTGAGAAGAAAGGTCTTGATATGACTTATATTCAAATCATTAAAGATATGTATGCTAGAGCTATTACTTGTGTTCGAACTGAAGGAGAATTGACTATTTTCCTATTTTTGTTGGATTACATCAGGGATCAGCTTTTAGCCCATATCTTTTTGCTTTAGTTATGGATGGTCTTACTGGACATTTACAGGAGGATGTACCTTGGTGTATGCTTTTTGCTGATGATATTCTTCTCGTGGATAAGACTAGAGAAAAAACCTAAGAAAAACTTGAATTATGGAGGTCTACATTGGAGTCTAAATTTGAGTAGAACTAAAATTGAATACATAGAATGTAATTTTAGTAGTACTAGTTTTAATGACAGAAGTGAAACTTTGGGTGATCAAATTATTGAAAGGTGTGAACGATTTAGATATCTAGAGTATGTTGTTTAAAGTGACGGTGATATAGATGGGGATGTTAATAGTAGAATTCAAGTTGGTTGGTTGAAATGGAGGAATGCTTTGGGGCCTATTGTGTGATAAAAAAAATATCGCTTAGACTGAAAGAAAAATTTTATAAAATGTTGGTGAGTCTTTTATGTGATAGAAAAGTACCGCTTAGACTGAAAGGAAAATTTTATAAGACGGTGGGGAGAGATGTTAATAGTAGAATTCAAGTTGGTTGGTTGAAGTGGAGGAATGCTTCGGGCCTTTTGTGTTGATTCGAAAGTACCGCTAAGACTGAAAGGAAAATTTTATAAGACGGTGGTGAGACCTGCAATGCTCTAAATGGTTACTTAGATTGAAAGGAAAATTTTATAAGAAGGTGGTGAGACCTGCAATGCTCTATGGCGCTGAACACTGAAAGGAAAATTTTATAAGACGGTGGTGAGACCTGCAATGCTCTATGGCGCTGAATGCTGGTGGTGAGACCTGCAATGCTTTATGTCGCTGAATGTTGGCCTTTAAAAGAGAAGCATAATAAGTCAAAGCGATGGTGATATAGATGGGGATGTTAATAGTAGAATTCAAGTTGGTTGGTTGAAGCGTTGAGGAATGCTTCGGGCCTTTTGTGTGATAGAAAAGTACCGCTTAGACTGAAAGGAAAATTTTTTTTGGGGCCTATTGTGTGATAAAAAAAATATCGCTTAGACTGAAAGAAAAATTTTATAAAATGTTGGTGAGTCTTTTATGTGATAGAAAAGTACCGCTTAGACTGAAAGGAAAATTTTATAAGACGGTGGGGAGGTGATAGAAAAGTATCGCTAAGACTGAAAGGAAAATTTTATAGAGGGTGGTGAGACCTGCAATGCTCTATGGCGCTGAATGTTGGCCTTTAAAAGAGAAGCATAATACAAGTTTAAGGTGTTGTCGGGATGAGAATGATTAGGTGGATGAGTGGCTTTACACTTAGAGACAAAATGTGAAATAGCCTTTTGTGTGATAGAAATGTACCGCTAAGACTGAAAGGAAAATTTTATAAGACGGTGGTGAGAGCTGCAATGCTCTATGGCGCTGAATGTTGGCCTTTAAAAGAGAAGCATAATAATAAGTTAAGTATTGCCGAGTTGAGAATGGTTAGGTGGATGATTGGCTTTACACTTAGAGACAAAATGCGAAATGATTATATCTGTGATAGTGTTGGTGTAGCTCCAGTAACATACAAAATTAGAGAAAGTCGTCTTGGATGGTTTGGTCATATTAAACGTCCACCATCTGATGATTCGATTAGGAGAGTAAATGTTCTAGATTTGACTTATGTTAAGAAAGACAGAGGTAGACCTAGGAAGACTTCGGCTTATTGTATAAAAAATGATCTTAATTTATTTGAACTAAATGAAAATATCACACTAAATATGACACAATGAATAAAAAGGTTCATGTAGCCGTTCTCACATAGTGGGATTAAGGCTTTGCTGTTGTTATTGTTTTGTGTGTGTGTGTGTGTGTGTGTGTGTGTGTGTGTGTGTGTGACCAACAGGCCACGGCTGGTGGCACGCGCGCGCGCGCACACACACACACATATATATATATATATATATATATATATATATATATATATTGGTTGCGACCTTTGGTGTAAGTCTCTCGGGTTGGGGCTTCGATCACTCCGTAGGATCGAATTGCACACCTTTTGGAAAGAGGGTCCGCCCCTCGGTCAGATTATGGGGTTGATCGGCGATCAACCTTTTAATATATATATATATATATATTCTAAACAATAATTATATCTAGCTTATTGGTGCAATATCTACATTTTCTTTGTACATGCTCAGCATGTCATTTTTTTACCATCTTATTTTCAATAAAAGCTGTAAATTTCTTTCATCCATTCTTCTTTTTCGACGCCTATCTTTACATTTTCGTTTTTGTTTCTCCCAGCTTGTTTGGCGATAGATTATTCGGTGCACATCACTTGTATCCATGCAATTTAATTGGATTAATTGCAACTTTCTAAACTTTATCTATGTGCTTATGATTTTCTTCTTTTGCATAGCACTCATGGTATTGTCTTATTGCATTGTAAGATTCTGGTGCTTCTTTGTTTTGGCTCCCAACATTAATGATGAACTTATACTCTAATTATATGTTCTCATTCTTTTCTCAATTTGATTCAAAATTTATAAACCCATCGTATGTTAGCATCATTTTACCTTGTAAAAATATTGGTTGATAATTTGTAAAAGCACACAATAAAATTGCATCTTACATGTTTAAGTGTTGGTACATAAATATTTAGTTGGTAGAAATGTAAAAATAACATTGTTTAAGTATTAGTACATAAATACATAGGAATTGAGCGGTATGTACGGAAATGCTTCGAAGAAAGGAAATATAACATTTTCTGTTGATAGCTGTGCTGCGCAAATTCTGCTTTGTTCTTTTGGAATCTTATAATGGATGCCATTCTGCAGAAATTAGTGCGTAGAACTGTGACATTTACAAGTTCTCATTAGGAAATCAATTATACTAAAATCAGCACATTTTCAACGTTTTATTTGTTCAAACCATGCAAAAAAACAATATAAAATACAGTAATAATAAAAAAGATGTTTTTCGCCATGATTGAATCTCAATGTTTCTTGTTTGCTGCAGGATCAAAAGCGTGCTCTTGAGATGATTGAGAGTGATCCAGAGCTTAGGGACTTGAAATTTATCCAGGCGCCGCTAGTAGATGTAGAGATTAGAGGAGTTCCTGCACTGAGATTTTTGGGTGAGATTGTCTGGAAATGATCATGAAACAAAAATTCAGTAAAATGATTTGTTTCAACAGTAAATTTAGTCATTTATGCAAACCATTCTACACAAAAATCAAGTTTTTATCAGTTCTATGAGCAGATTAGAGAAGGTTACTGGATGTTATGATTTACAAATGGCATTTATTTATTTATTTTTCTTTTGGCACTCTCTTACATACAATATTCAGAAGTAATTCTGTTAAACGCTCAAAGTTTATAATATTTTGTTTATTAAGATGATTTCATTATTTTTATGGGGTTAGTTTCAAATGTGTTCTCTTCTTTGTGAGGCTTGTCTGTGTGGACCAAAGTTGGGAAATAGAAGGTAAATTTTGAGACATTTTTGGTGCACCTTTTCATGCTTAGATAGGTGGCATGTATGTAAAAATTAAAGTATGTGTTAGACATGTAAATGCTTAAGAATTGGGTGGTATGGATGTACATGCCCCTAATTTTTTTTTTTTTAATATTTAAGGATGCGAAGGTAGCCAACCTTACATAAAACAATATCAATAAAAATGCTTGCACCTTCTCAATAATAATGACATGTTGACATCGGAGGAGAAAGCCTAAATCACAAAAATAACTTTTTCATTAATAAGAAAAGAGGGTTACAACACACAAGAAAATATAAAATAATACAAACTTACACCTCAAAAGTGTATCCGAAGGGTAGTAGAGGTTGGTTGAAAGGTGGGGTAGCAATCTTGGAAGGGACAACAACTGAGAGTAGCGGGACAGTAGTTGGGACGACAGGAAAGTAGATGACAGCGGCCCGTTGACGGTAGAAGGGCGTTTGACAGCAGCCTGCAGTGGTGCAGGGAGGAGAGTTGGAGATGATTTTGTGGGCCAGGAAGTAGCTGACGGTTGCTGGGTAGAGGGCAAGTGGCGTCGGCCTGCTGTATGGTTGGGAGGTGGGCTGGTAGGAACAGGAAAGTTGAGGACAGTGGCCTGCTAGATTCAAGAAGGGGCTAGACATTGATTTACGGGAGTGCAGGGGGGACGAACAGACAGACAGATAAATATCTCGGCAGGGTCGAGATACAGTCGGAGCACCACACGACACACGATCACCGCCTCAGATGAGGGGCAGCCGGAGCACTTTCTCGATGTCGGTTACAACCCTCAAAGGAAAAAAAAAACTCTTTAAAAACATATTTCATGATTTAAAAATAATGTCACTCAGACCCTTGGAGACGATCATCACCTCAGACGAGGGATGGTCCGGAGGGCTTCCTTCAATCAGACACCACATTTGAGTGCCTGAATGATCTTGGAATTGAGCAATCTTGGCCTCATTGGATTCGTCTTGTCAATATGCTCGATTTTATTATAGCCTTGCTAAATTCGACATTTGTTTAACCTTCTTAATGTCCTGAAAACTTTTAAGAGTGTTTTAATAACTTGATTTGATCTTGATTTGACTTGTATTGGACTAATTTTGGTAACACTGAATTCTTCTTGTCAAGTCGGTAAGTTTGATTGTAAGTTTGCTAAAATCGGAGTTTTGGATGAGTTTTTTTTTAGGTTTGAATCTTTTTTGCTTAAAAATCGTCTCGAGATTTGTGTAATGCCTCGAGATTCATGCCAAATGATTGAGATTTGCTGTAGATGTATCACGACACAAATTTTGAGACATGACACAAATGTCAAGGCAACCTTTTGAGCAAGAAATGTTCATTCTTTGATTAAGAGTCTTCCAGAAGTCCAATTTCAACAAACTTACAGACAAACTTACTAACAAGATAAGACAAAATTAATGATACCAAAATTATTCAAATCTAAGACAAATCAATCGTCAATCAAGCTATTAAATCATTTTTGGAGGCTTTTCGGGCATATTTGGAAGACCAAATTGATGTCGAATCTAGTGAACTTATGATGAAAATGAGCTTATCGATAAGACGAATCCAATGAGCCCAAGTTCGCTCAAATTTGACATCGTTAAGGTACTCAAATGTCCATCAAACGTCGTAAGGAATCTTTCTGGGTCGTCCAATCAGAGTGGTTCATATTCCGTCAAAGGAGTTCAAGTTTAACATCACCTTGTTGTCGACTGTCGTCGACCATCAATCGCCGATCACCGCAGACTACTAGTCGCCAATCACGCGAACTTCCAGTCGCCGATCGCCGTCATCTCGTCGACCGCTGCTGACAATCAATCATCGGCCCTCGCCAATCAGCATTGGGCGTCGCTCACTTCTTAGGATAAGTTCATTCACACAACGACTTTGTAGCTCGAAAAATTGTGTAACACTTTCGTGTCTGTGGGACAAGAGATAGTACTTGTAATCTCCAATTTAGAGTGGATCTCTTTAGCCGGGACAAGTTCCGTGATTTTCTCTTTATATGATTTTTCAAATTTTCTTATTATTATTTTTTAAATAAAAACTTCTGGTGCCTCTATTGTTTATTTCTTTTTATCTGAGCGTGTGCTGAAATCTCATGCAACACTAAAAAGATGCTCCATTAATCTAGATTCGCGAATCTTCTAGCACACATCAATTCTTTTGCTATTTTTTACATTTTTCTTGCAGTGAAAATTTACTTTTATGTATGATTTGTATGATTATTTTGTATCTTTTTTCTATTTTTTTTATAAGAAGATTTACATACATACACACAATTCTTATGTAATTACATATCTAACATCTAAATTTTAAAATTTACCTTTATATTCTTTTGTCAATATTTGAAAAGTTATATTTTATATTTTATATTTTAAGGATTAGTAATCGAGGTATTTTTGATGTGATGCAAAGATGTGTTGTAAATATAAAAATCAAAATTTTAATATAAATATATAANTTTCGAGGTATTTTTGATGTGATGCAAAGATGTGTTGTAAATATAAAAATCAAAATTTTAATATAAATATATAATGTGTGATATGTATATTAATTCATCTTTTAAAAACTATTAACAATACAAACAGCATAATTTTTGGAGTATTTACACACATACCATACCATTCTTTTCTATTTACATATCTAGCACGTTAATTTTCTATTTACATACATAACACTCTAATGTATGTAAATATATGAGAATTGTGTAGTGAGCACTTAGGGTGTAAACGAGCCTTGTGTTCGGCTTGTTTATATTTCGAGCTCAAACAGTGTGTTCGTGTTCGGCTCTTTTGCTTAGCGAGCCGAACACGAGCCGTTCACAAACAAAGAATCGTTTTGACAACCCTAATGATGTAGCCATATGATGTTTAGGATTGGGGCAAGATTTAAAATAGCATTTGAATCTAATTTAATAGTTTTTATTCTATTTTCCTTATTAATACTTTTAATTGATTACAAATCTTTATAGCCTTGTAGTGAATTAAAATTTTTAAAAATGCAACTCATCAAAGCTATAAATATAATTGATTAGTAGTATTTCGAGTCAAAACGAGCCGAACATGAACGAACAAAAATTTATTTGTATTGTTCGTGTTCGGCTAGTTAATTTAGCAAACAAGTCAAACACGAGTTTCTTAACAAATCAAATACAAGCTGTTTGCGAACAACGAGCTGTTTTGCGAGCCCTGTGAGTACTGACATTTTTCATATATCACATTTAAACATTGATATTTACGGAATAGGCACACAGACTTGCTGGACTGTAAACCATTCTTTCTCCCAGTTAAGAAAATTTTCACCGTCTCTTTGTTCCAGCTAAGAAATTTTTCAACAGCCAATGGGGGCAGGCATAATGCGACAGCAGAATAAACATTCCGTCTCCCTTTCTAAATCGGTGTGGCCGCCACCACTGGCCGCGGTTGATGGGATCGCCGGCACCGGAGATTGAAGAGAGGAGAAGGAGAAGACAATGGCTGACTTCCGCGGCGAGGCATCCCCTTCCGTGCTGAATAATATGTCGTTGCCGAGAAGATAGCCCATTATGGAGGAGAAAGTCTTCCCGTCGCTGCCTTCCCCAAGCAAAATGCCACAGTCGCCGGCGCTCTATTTCGTCCAAAGATTCATCTTGGTTTCGCCGCCGGCATGAGAAGCCTGTTCCGTCAATCTGCTGTTCGAACGTTCGCCGCCGCCGGAACTGATTGCAGGCAGCAGAACAAGGCTCTCTCTGAACTTATCCGGCGAGGTCGCCTCCGTGAAGCTCGCCAGGTCTTCGACTCCCTTCCCCACCGCAACGTCTTCATATGGAACTCTATGATATCTGGATATGTCCGTCACCGCGAACTTGCACCTGCTCGCAGACTGTTTGACGAAATGCCTCAAAGAGACCTCGTTTCATGGAACTGCATGATATCCGGCTACACAAGTTCATATGACCACAGCGAGCTTAAGGAGGCACGTCACCTGTTCGATCAAATGCCTGTACGAGATGTCATTTCTTGGAATACAATGATTTGCGGGTATGCCAGGAATGGAAAAATGGTTGAAGCAATGCAACTGTTTGGTGGAATGCCTGAGAGAAATGTAGTTTCTTGGAATACGGTGATTACCGGTTTACTTCGCGTGGGAGATATCAGGAGTGCGGTAGAGCTGTTCGAAATAATGCCCGTTCAGGACGCGGCTTCTCTGAACGCATTAGTTTCGGGGTTGATTCAANGGTGATTACCGGTTTACTTCGCGTGGGAGATATCAGGAGTGCAGTAGAGCTGTTCGAAATAATGCCCGTTCAGGACGCGGCTTCTCTGAACGCATTAGTTTCGGGGTTGATTCAAAACAACTTATTGGAAGAGGCGACGAAAATCTTGCTTAGGAGCGCTAAAGCTTCAGACATTGAGGGTGTTGTTGATGCTTTTAATACCTTGATTGTAGGGTATGGCAGAATTAGGAGGTTAAAGGAAGCCCGGAGAGTGTTTGACTTGATTCCATACGAACAACATCAAAACTTTCAGATCAGATTAAAGACTAAAAACTTTCAGAGGAATGTTGTTTCATGGAATTCTATGATCATGTGTTATGTAAAAGCTGGTGATCTTATATCTGCAAAAAAGCTATTTGATGAAATGCCTGCCAGAGATTTGGTTTCATGGAACACCATGATCACTGGCTTTGTGCAGGCTCTAGAAATGGAAAAGGCTGAAGCTCTTTTCCTCCAATTGGTTGAACGTGATTCTCGATCATGGAACACGATGATTTTTGGTTTCGCCCAGAAGGGTGAGGTGGAGAAAGCACGAAGCTTTTTCGACCAATCACCGCATAAGGAGCTCATCACTTGGAACACGATGATTGCTGGCTACGAACAAAACGGAGATTTCGAAGGGGCAATTNCGAAGCTCTTTTCCTCCAATTGGTTGAACGCGATTCTCGATCATGGAACACGATGATTTTTGGCTTCGCCCAGAAGGGTGAGGTGGAGAAAGCACGAAGCTTTTTCGACCAATCACCGCATAAGGAGCTCATCACTNTTTCTAGTGTTACTCTTACCAGAATACAAAAGTTTAAAACCTAAATTATCAATCTACTTAAAATTTTTTCCAACCATTTAGTTTCTTGAATACATAAGCTATTAATCTTTCTATGAATCATAATATCACCTAATTTCATTAATTTACCATTGAGAGTACCTATATTCCAAGATCCTATCTGAATATTAGTTTTATTAGTTTCATGAATTAACTTCTTTACATGCATCAGTCCGTAATGTGAGAACTCTTGCTTATTTGACACTACACCCGGACGCTGGCATAAAACAAATGAAACACGAAACAAATGACATGAAACAAATGAAACAAATGGCATGAACAACGCAATGAAGTTTCATAAATCCAACCTCAAATGGTAGGGATAAAGCTAACGATGATTATTTTTCATCGTCGCTACTATGATTTCATGCCAGCAGATATATAAAGGCCAAATTATAGGTTTTTACCAAAAACTCTAAGTATCTGATGAAATCATGAATGAATATTTAAATTTCAAATTAAACAGGTGTCAAAAAGATTAAAACGCTCCTTCATCTTTCAGAACCTTACCTTCCTTTTCATTGCACAAAACTTACAATCTGATGCAGATGGTGGTAGAACCTGATTAACAATAAGTCTCTTCACTGGTACACTCTCTTTCTTTAAGGACGCAGAAAGTCTAGAAGACTCACTAATTGCCATAACCTAAAGGAATATGGGAGTAAAAATTATATGAAGCAAAAATAGAGATTTTCAATTATAACAATTCAAAAGATTCTTCGTGCTCAAATTAAATTAATCATTCTTAGGATAGCGGTATTACTGAGAAAAAAAATAACTCCATTGTTTAAATTCCAAAATAATGGAGAAAAAGGATTCATGTAGCCGACCCCACGTAATGGAATAATGGCTTTGTAGTTGTAGTTGTTGTTTAAATTCCAAAATAATCTTACATTACTCGTTTGGGCAAATTATGTCAAGAGTGCCATATTTCTCCAATTTAATTTATTGACTACACAAAAATGATCCAAAAATAGTCACTCATGTAAAAATTAGGAAAAAAAATTGATCCCAATTTAGTTCCTCAACTATAGAAAATTGACCCAAACTCCTAAGGGCTAAATTGGAATCATTGTTCTTTGTTTTTTGGTTTTTCGTAAAAAGGAAGAAATAAAAGTAGGGTGGAATGTAAAAGATAGTAGTATACCGTTGGAATAGTCACAATAATAAATTCAGTGGAATCTGTATCACGAAAAAGCTCTCGTACTTTGATCATTCTCTCCCTTAATTGCTCCAGTTTATCAGACTATACAGCAGAAAATAAAACTTGATAACTTTTTGGAAATCATATTTTAATTTTTAAATGAGTCACTTACAGCATCTTGGCGTGGTTCTTCCTGTCCAAAGACGGATTTAATGGCTGATGTAGCCGCAGTTATCTTCTTTTTTAGCTGAAGCAGGCAAGAATTTTGATGAGCCATTAAAAAATATGCAACAAGATAAATTGGTCTATGTTCAGTAAATTCTGATTCTGCAAAACAAAAAAAATGGTGGATATTCATAAAACGGAATACCAAGACTAAACTTTGTTATCCAAATATGAATAAAAAAATACAGATAAAGTTATCATTGGATTCTCCATGCACTCAAAAATAATGAATGACCAAGTTTTGTGCTAACAAAGAATGTGCATTTGATATTCATGGCAGTCCAGTATCACTTGCGCCACATATAACATAATATGGAGTATTTTTTAGAATATAAGGGCTTCTTTGTGATCAAATTTATTATTATTATTATTATTATTATTATTTTGCCTTTATTTTTAAAACATGTTTCTTTAGTGTATTTTTTGCTTTTAAAAATAAATTATTTTTTTTTAAAAGCACTCAAAACATAAAAAAAGTTGTTTGGAGTATTTTTTAAAACAACTAAACATGTTATATTATATCAAACATGTTTTATTTTAACTCAAAACATAAAAAATAAAATAAAAAATACATAAATTAAAATAAATCAAGTGATCATAAAGAACTGCTAAGTATCCAAAAATATCATTCATACTGATCACAAGAACCGTTGAGATCATCAGGACAGACCACAAGAAGCATTACGTTTGGTTACTTCGGACAAGTTACAGAGCTTCAAACGAGCCACGCCAACAACTAAACTGAAAGCAAAATACACATTAAACCATGATTTAAAAATCAGACCGAACCGGTTCGATCCAAGTATAGAAATATTTCTGCATAGAATCAAGATTGAACATCAGAACTAGAGTTGAACTAGTCTGGTTTTTTAAGAACAAGCTGGTTCAAATATTGTCAAATTTTAGCATTTTAATTTTGATGGGATGGCCAAAAATAATATATTTAAATTAAGAATATAGAAAATGTCATTTCTTAAATTTTTTATTTAGAATATCGTTCAAAACATTCAAAAGTATTGTCCTAAATTAAAATAATATTTGTTGAATTGATAAAATCGATATTAATTTATCATTATTCTATTATTTAAATTATATTAAAATCATTTTAATATTTATTACATCACCCGGTTCAACGCCACTTGAATCATCGAATCTTGAAACTTGTATTCTTCCATTTTAATATTTGGACCGATTTTATATTTTTATTTTATTTTATTGTTTTGTTTATGTTTTTAATTGACATAAAAAATTTTGGATATATTATAATATTTTTAGTTATTGTTAAAAAATACTCAAAATAGCTTTTAGATATTTTGAGTGTTTTTAAGAATAAATTAATTTATTTTTTAAAACAAAAATAAAAACATGCAAAAGATGCATTTAAAAATCATAATTTTAAAATAAAATAAAAAATAAAAACAACAACAACAAAGCCTTCATTCCATTCCATGGAGTCGGCTACAAGAATCTTTTTTCTCCATTGTCCTATTTAGTGTCATATTTTCATTTAGTTATAAAAATTAAGATCATTTTTTATATAATAAGCCGAAAGTCTTCCTTGGTCTACCTGTCTTTCTTAACATAAGTTGAATCTAAAACATCTACTCTCCTAATCGGATCATCAAATGGTCGACGTTTAATGTGACCAAACCATCTAAGACGACTCTCTCTAATTTTGTTCGTCACTGGAGCTACACCAACCCTATCATGGATATACTCATTTTGCTCTAAGTGTAAAGCCACTCATCCACCTAATTATTCTCTCCTTGGCAACACTTAACTTAGTATTATGCTTCTCTTTTAAAGGCCAGCATTCAGTGTCATAGATAATTGCAGGTCTCACCACAATCTTATCAATTTTCCTTGCAGTCTAAGAAGAACATTTCTATCACACAAAAGACCCCGAGCATTCCTACACTTCAACCAACCAACTAGAATTCTACCATTAACATCCCTATCTATATCACCATGGCTTTAAGCAACAGACCCGATATATCTAAATCGCTCACACCTTTTAATAAATTGATCACCCAAAGTTACACTTTTGTCATTAGAGCTACTACTAATAAAATTACATTCCATGCATTCAGTTTTAGTTCAACTCAAATGAAGGACTTTAGACTCCAATGTAGACCTCCATAATTCAAGTTTTCCTTGGGCTTTTTCTCTCATCTTATCTACGAGAAGGATATCATCAGCAAAAAATATACATCAAGGTACATCTTCTTGTAAATGTCCAGTAAGACCATTGTTGATCTCACTTTTGGTTGGGGTTTAGTTTTTTCCACTTTAGTAGCCTAGGGTCTAGCCATAAAACTTTCATGTTAACTATTCCTAGAGAACTAAAAAAAGAACCCTCGCATTTAGAAATTCTAAATTCCTCTTTACTCAATTTGAAGTTCCACATATTGGTCTCAACCTCTAGCACTTAGTAGGTGGGGTTAATATAGAGGAACTCAAGATGAGTTCCTATAGGACTGTTTGACTTTAGGACTGATCTTGGGTGTTGGTCTGGAGCTGTTTCACTCATTTGCACTTACTGTTCACTCACTGTCACTCCTTTTCACTCCCGTTCACTCACAACCCTGAACCCAAAACTTGTTGACTTTCATTCATTGATCCTTTGAGAGACTCATGTAGATAGTCTTCTAGACCCTCTAGCCCTAAGCCGGGGTTTAGCTAGCAACAGTACATAGAGGACCCAAATGAAGATTCTATTGGTCCGTGGCTCAAATCAGGATGGTTGGCACCTCAATTTCACCAATTACCTAATTCAGTCTTTTTTCCCCAAAACCAATTTGGACTCTTTAATTGACCTTAATTTGCCCCAATTTGAATCTTAAACTCTTCATAACAATCCTACACATCAAATTGAATCTTCGATTGGCCCTGGTCAAGCCTCAATTTCACTCAATGTCAACCCACATTTAAAATCTCAAAATTTGCCCTAAATTGGCTGTCCCCAAATTCCACCAAATTGAATGCCGTAATCCCAAAATTGACACTCAATTGATGTTGAGAACCTTTCATGACATTCCCTTAGACCATTTTGAATCATCAATTTGAACCTAACCCAACTGTAGCTTAACCCAAACCCAAGACTAACTCAACACCCCGAAATTGGCTAAGTGACCAAAATCCACTAAATCGACCCTCCCAACCAACTCAAAATCACTCCAAACATTTTCTAAACATCTCATGACAACCATCTACATCATCCTGATCATTTGAGCCCGAACCAAAATCTTGACGGAAATCAAATTTGACGCATTTTTGACCCGATCAGTGACGAGATTGCTCGGACGACCCTGGATGAGAAAACGGACTGCACCGACGCGTCTGGAACGTCGATTTTGCCTAAGGGATATGTTCATTGCACGACGATGACATGTTCGAGAGAAGATGCACAAAATAGAACTTATAATAATAATAATAATAATAATACTATTATTATTATTGTAATATATAACCTTGTTTTTCCTTTTCTTCCTCTCTCCCTAAAATCCCTAGGTTCGCTCACGGCTTCTCCCCCTCTCCCGTTCGCACGCCCGACCGAACCCCTCTCTCTCCCTCATCTCCTTCGCGACACGATAGGCGCCCATCCCTTATCCCTTAGCGCGATCTCCTGCCCCTCTGCTACTTCTCAAGCCGCCCGCATGGGGAGCGTCCTGCTCCGCTCGGCTCTTCGAGCCGCATGCGAGGGGCAGATCTCTCCCCGTCTCCTTTCCCTCTTGCCTATATGAAGTCCCATTTAGGGAGGTTTTAGGTTAGCCGAAATTACTAGAGAAGGGGGAGGTGCTGTCGGATTGCTTCTAGAGTTTATCTTGTTCTTCTTGTGTGCTCTATGTCAAGTGGTAACCTCTTCCTTTTTTTTCTCTTCATTAGTCATTTGACGTGATATTTTCCCTTTCATGCTGCAGTTCTTCCATATGCCTTTATTTGGATGATTGAGAATAAAAAAAATGAATGAAGTCTTTTAATCTTAAGTTGATGGGTTTATGATTACATGCTAGGTGTTTGTTGAAATGGTGCAAAGAACTCTAGTTCATCATATTTGCATCAAAGTTAGTTGTGAGACCTTTGAATCCTTCCTTTATGCACCTTATGCAAATCCTCTTGTTTTTTTTAAGAAAAAATGGAACTTGGGTGGTTGATTTGTGAAAATCTGGAATCACCTGGGAGGACCTTGTATCGTTTCCTACTGTGGCTTTTCTTTATTTTGGAGCATGTATAAGTGATGATATTTATGGTTGAGCGATGCTAAAACTTTTGCTTTGAAGCTTAGCTTTGTTTCTCTGCCCCCTGTTATTCTCATATTCAAACTGCATATAGGAGGCTACATTTATTTATCTCCTCTGTTGATGCTAGAAAATATATATATGCATGTTTTGGGGGGGTTCGATTCGGCTCCCCATGGTTGCCTTTCTTTGCTTAAGTTGCATGATATACATTGGTGAAATGCCTTGTAGCTTGCTGATTCAGTTTTATTTTTGCATGCTATTCACTATTTAGAGCTTTATGGCTTGACGATTTGGTTCAAAGAAACTTTCGTTACATGCTATATGTCATTTGGAAGCTATAGAGTTTATGGAAATCAGAAACTTCAACACTTTTGTTTATTGAAAATCTGGAATTTAAAATTTGGAACGGATTTGTGAAAATCTGAAACTTCGGTTAAGTTAGGCTAGTGGCTGTCCCTCTCTGTTGCCCCTGGCCGTGAGCATTTATATGATTTTATCTGGATGATTTCGTGCTTACTTGACATGAGAAGCTTTTGATAAGGATTGCAATTAAATGGTTTTGAAATTGGCATGATTTTTGGAAGTTTAGAAGGTTGTCGTCCCCTAGATTATTTCCTCTGTTTGATTTGTGAAATATGAAAGGCTCTTACAACTTCATTTTAAGGAAGAATAAGGTTGATATGAGTCAGATTCATGAACGATTTGAAAAATTCATAAGATTGTCGTTTGGGAAGGACTTGGAGGGTTGAAATTAAAATTTGGATAACATAAATGCCACATTCGAGTTCAGGCTTGGGTATGTGAACATCCACGCAATGGAGGAGTTGTTTGTACAATTATCATATTGATGTGGGCCCGTTTCGACTTATTTGAAACAAGATTTGGAAGGGATATCTTTCTTGGGTTGATCTATTTATAAAATTTGAGAAAATGATATCCTTCTTGGTATCCTTCTTGGATTGATTCAAGGACCTTGGGCTCTCCGTTTCAGATCTTTTCGTTATAAGTTTTGAGGGTTGATTCACCCTTTGTCTTTCTGATCTTTTGGGTGGATCCGTTCCTTCTCTCACACCCCTATTTTTCTTTTTTTTTCCTTGCTTCTTGGTTTAGGTTTTCGGTGCTTAAGTACGATACATAAGTGCGTATATATAGTTTTTTGTTATATATGAAACCATCAAGCAATGTCGCAAGTAGGTCGATTTTGTTTTGAGGCTTAGGGTGATGATGACAAAGACATACGGGTGGTAGAGCGAAATGATATTTCATCCTATAACATCAAGGGACCCGATGAACGTAGGATGATAATATCATTCACCGACACAAGACTAGCGGGGGACCCGTAACTCCTTAGGTTGTTCGTGCTCCTACGCTCGACGGCGCGATCGACTCGTGGATAACTAACTATACTATTCAAACCTGATAAGAAACATATTTGATAAGAACATATACAATAAAAAAATATTTTCACTACAAAATTGATACAACTTTCTTTCGTATGTCTGAAATCCATGTGCGTGCTAAAATATAAATTTTAAATATATTGTAGCTTTGTTGTCCACTTGTCGATTACAAATACCGGGCTAAGGAATACCCTCCTAAGTTAGGTTTAGTAGGACACACTTCTAGTTGAGTTGCGGGCTCTATAGATCCGGGTGACCGATAGTAGCATTCGACGTCCCTCGAGTACAAATATATAGTATATGAGCCTAGCCCCGACAGAGTGCTTGCGATTTTCTTTCTCCGAATTTTTCGTGTGATTTTATTGGAACTTTTGGTAAATCACTCGTGGTCTTTTTTTCCGGGATCTTCCCATGTTTTCATTGACTTTCTTTAAGTCGCCATTTGTTGTTTTACTTCGAGATTTTCGTTGAGTCATTTGCCGATTTTCTCGAGTTTTCTTTCGTCGTGGGTTATTTGCCGCTCTTTCTTTAGTCTTCCTGGTAACAGTTCTTTTGTTGATACAATGCATGCTAACTTTTTTTTTTAATTTTTGTCATTATGTTTGTACCTGCTATTGTTTCCCTTACACACTATATCTTAGAATAGGAGGCCTGTAGTTGGTTTCATAGGAGGTACCCGGAAGCAGATCGTTGACTCAGCAATTGAATGTACACTTAAAACTAACATCGAACTCGAAAGTGATACTAATAGGAGCTTGGAGCTAGCATTATGGGCAGCACGACCATCTTCAACAGCAAAACAAGTCTACATCAGCTAAACCAGTCCTTAAAAGTAAACAGCAAGTCATAGAGTTTCGAGTTTGTTTGCATAGTGCAACATAAATCCTCAACTTATCTTTAGACATTTGTATGGCTCTGTTGTATAATCTAAGCCCTAACTAGTTTTAGGATTTCGAAGTTGTCGTTCGTCACGATCTAAACTCTCTCATCTTTCAGGTTATTTGTGTGATCGTTTCACACAAATGTAAGCCCTAAATTAATAAAACTAACAGGATAAAACATTAAAAAAATTTCTCCCTTAAATTGAAGTCAAACCATAGGATAGCTTGGAAAGTCACTGAGGTTCTCCTCCGGATCTATGACACCCCCTAGGTCTTCCTCCTTTGGACTCTACAACAAAAAAATGCTTCAAATTTGAGTCATTCCTCTTTCACGCATTTTTGTCCAATTTTGTTGAAAAGTCCTATCATTTTGACCTCTTTGAAGATAATTTTTCCTGATTTTTATCGAGAGTTTTCTTAGGTGACTTCGGTTATCTAAGATGTAATTAACTATAAGGGTTTGCCCTTATAGGAAGTTTTTCCGAACCAAGTTAATATAAATCTTATTTAATTCTTCGTATTAAATAGGGGAATTTGTCGGCAAATAAAATGGTTTTGCAGACCAAATGGATGTCATATGTTTCTTAGTTTATTTGATCGAGCCTCACCCTCAAGTCTTGTGTTTATCTTTTGGGATAGATACAGGATTTGAGGTATAGTGCTCTTTCATTTAAACTATGAAAGATATGGGATCAGTTTGATTTCATATTTTTTTAATATATATATATATATATATAAATTAAACGTCTTTCCGAAGCTGGCGACGGAATTTCGATTCCGGCAACTGACAGCTTCCAACGGGCAACTCCTACAACCGAAAATAGTGCTGACAACCATCCATAACTAAAACAAAAAGATATAGGCTTAAAGCTGATCCCGGATGTAATCCAATAAAAATAGGAAACTATTTGGTCAATCCTCCTTCAGTTCGAACACAAGTAACAACTCTAATATACATATCTTTGATGACTTGAATATAAGTCATATCAAAACCTTTCTTCTCAAGAACTCTCCAAAGGATATCTTTTGGAACATTATCGTAAGCTTTTTCTAAATCAATAAAAATCAAATGTAGATCCTCCTTATTAGCTCTGAACTTCTTCATCAAATCTCTCAATACATGTATAGCTTTCATAGTAGACCTGTCTGGCATAAATCCAAATTGATTCAGAGAAATCATTGTAATACATCTTAACCTATGTTTAATTACCCTCCCTTAATTTTAAAGTAAGAAACATCAACTTAATTCCTCTATAATTTGCACACCCTTGTGCATACCTTTTATTCTTAAAAATGGGTACCAAAATACTCTTCCTCCATTCATCAGACATCTTTTTAGTTTTTGAAATAATATTAAAGAGTTTAGTCCTAAATATTTTCACACTTCAATTGGGATATCATCAGGTGCTACAGACTTTCCACCCTTGGTTTTCTTTAAAGCCTCCTCAACTTCTTTTTCATTAATGCAAAGGTAAAAATGAAACGTTTTATTATTATTAACGACATTAAAATCACTAAGGCCGATCGTATTTCAGAAGCTTCATTAAAAAATTTATCAAAATAACTCACCGCTTATGTTGAATATATTTATCTAAGAAAAGAACTTTTTGATTTTCATCTTTAATACACTTTACTTGAGTTAAATCTTTATTTTTCTTTTCTCTTTATTTGACTAGTTTATACATATATTTTTCACTCTCCTGAGTATCTAAAATATTATAAAGATCATTAAAAATAAAATTTTTAGCATCACATATTGTTCTTTTAAACTCTCTGCTAACCATTTGATATTTTTCTAAGTTCTCTAAGCTTTTACATTCAAATCAATTTTTATAACATAACTTCTTATATTTTATTTTTTCTTGCACATTATTATTCCACTGCCAACTATATTTATTTATATAAATATTTTTTTTTTATTTTTCAAGTACATCTTTTGCTACTTTTTTAATAGTGTTTGTTACTTTATCTCACATAGTATTTGCTTCTTCATGAACATCCCAAATTTTAAAATCTTGAATTTTACTCAAAAAAATAATTTTATTTATGACTTTTAGGTTTCCCTATCTAATTCTACGATGATGAGTCTTAGTATTTTTTATTTTACAACTCTTCATCTTAAAATCTAGAACCAATAATCGATATTGGGTACTTAAATCCTCACTTGAAATAACCTTACAATATTTACAATCTCGAAGATCTCTTCTTCTCATAAGAAAATATTCATTTTAAGTTTTATAAGATTCATTCTTATAAGTAATAAGATGTTTATCTCTTTTCTTGAATAAAATGTTAGTAATAACAAAATCATACGCTAAAGCAAAATTTAAAATGATTCTACTTTCTTAATTAGTCGCTCCAAAACTGTAGCCACCATGAATATTTCTAAAAACTTCTACCACTCTACTGATATGCCTATTTAAATCTCCTCCAATGAAAATTCTTTTTTCAAGAAGTATCATTTGTATTATGTCTTCTAGTCAATAAAGCCTTAATAAATAAAAACAAAAATAATTTAATAAGCCCTTAATAAATAATAAATAATAAATAAAAACAAAAAACAAAATGATCTCAAACAAGCCCTTACTAAATAAAAAACTCAATAAGGTCATGAGATGCATTAGGACCTTACCTTGCACAAAGAATAAAATGATGCTAGTGGCCACTCTACTGAACCCGAAAGCAAAGAATTTGCCACATCATCAAAGAACCAAGGGAAGCAACCACACAAGGTTATTTTTTTGGATATTCTATGGGAGGCAGACCAAGGAGGCCACCTAAGGGACATTAAAAGATTATTTACTTATTTTCTAGTAAAACTATTGATAAAGAGATCATTATCAAGGTTGTTTGTTTCAAAAGTTATTGTTGTTAGTTGGACGAGAACCATATTTTAAAAAAAAA
>JXCR01141655.1:187751-230075 GCA_002079205.1 Phalaenopsis hybrid cultivar
AAACTATTTGGCACTTCACTAATTGAGTAAAATATCCGGCCATTTTAAGCTAATGAGATATCTTTAGCAAAAATTAGCAATGAACCTGTGCAAATGAATCACTCAAAGAATGTGCAGGGTCAGTTGAAACTACAAGCGTAGGATGGCCATTATTCGCAAACTTAACAGCTAGCGAAGCTGCACAACTAGTCTTCCCAACGCCACCTTTTCCTCCAAGCATGTAATACTTTCTCTTAGCACTCGCAAGCATCTCATCAAAATCTGCCACTGATCCCGCAGGGGTAGCTACTGACCTCACTGCAAAGATCCTAAAAGTGAGCGTGGGGCACGGTGAAATCAAAGCTTAAAGCAAAACTGTCTCAAAAGCATGTTATATTTGAAGTTAATAGCAAATGAGATCAATTTCACACATTATTTGATTAGTTCCTCGGTTGCAGAAAATCTTCCTAGATTGATACGTGCCGAACAAATTGCTTCATCGATCCCTTAACCACATGAAGATAAGCATGATCAAGTAGTTGAGCGCTTTGTCTCCTCGCCGCCATCAAATCCCGCTCCCATAAAAACCCTAATAACATAAAACAATGAAAGAAAGATCATCGACTTGACTGACCTTGAAGTACAGCAAAGCGGCGCTCGCCGCCGCATGACTGACGGAGATGGACGGTCTGAGACGCGGGACGGCAATAGAAGCCGCGGTGTGCCGCCGCGAGTGAGAGGCGGCACGCGANATTTTTTATTTTTATTTTTATTTTTAGTATATTTTTTCTATTTTTATAAGATGTGGTTGTTACTATTATGATTGATATGTTTTTAAAAATAAAAAATAAAAAATATGTTTAGTTAGTTATTTTTTTATTTTCTTAAGAAAAAATTAATTTTTTAATAAAATAATTGGGTTCACGCGCACTCTAGTATTATGCTCTCTCGTTCATAACATATACGACATCTTCATTGCTTGATCCAGCACAAGCATTACCTGTGGGTGGGAGGGCGACTGACATGTAGGCAGTTGGCAGGCGACGATGACTGACGATAAGTGGTTTGATTTAACTACAACTTCTGTAGTTAGAATTAGAATTTATTTATTATATTATTAATAAATTCCAACTACAGTTTTTGCAGCCAACTAAGAATTTTATAATCAACTAGGTTTATTGTAGTCCAATTATGACTGTTGTTAACAGACTATGCTATATAGTCGTGATTAGGTTTTTGTTATTTCGTATTCCCTAATTTAGAAAAGAGCTGACATCAGTACTTTCAATTTCCTAGTGAATTATTTGATTTTGCTAGACTCCATGATTTTTATCCATTTCTAAAGTTTTTTCACATAAAAAATATGATTGTCTATTATATTCCTATTTATATATATGTGTTGGAAAATTATACAGAGCGAAGAGCGAAGAGCGAAGACTTAAGATTTCTCTATCGTTGAGAATTTTTCAGCATGCATAAATTATACTGAGGATCACGAGAATATATATATATATATATATATANTGAAAAAAAAAAACTAGCAAAATTGAAATCTATCTTATCCAATTCTTATGTAAGTTGATGCCACATTTAGTAACATTTAGAAACATTTATATTCGATCGTGCAACAAAAGGGTATAATTATAATTTTGTCAACTTTTTTCCTTACTGCTTTTTGTGGCCTACATTCTCTTATCACCCACTTTTCTTTAATTTCATGATAACAAAATTTTGAAAATAGCTCAAATAAGTTTACATAAAGCCCCTCATTTTAGTACTAGTCGGTAATTCGAAGGAAATGTGAAAAATTACCTGATCAACTTGTTAGGTAATGTAGAGACCAGGTTTATTGCAATTTAATTAGCTTTCTAATTAAGAATCTGACATACTTCTCACCTATCACACTTACCTACCGCTCACCTACCTTCCACCTACCGCTCTCATAGTTTTTATAAATAACCTTCTATGGCTTGTCATAAGCAAGACCAAGCAAGACCAAACAAAGCCAAGCAATGTCAAACCCAGTGCTCTAAGAGAGAAAGAGAGAAAAAGAAAGAAAGAGGAAGAGAGTGAAAAAAATAGATATTTTCGCCTCGACGGTATAATTCCTCGAAGAAATAAAATCATTTGCAGCTCTGTGAACGTAGACAAATTTGCTGAACCACGTAAATTTGTGTATTGATCTGATGTTTTTTCTGCATATAATTTTTCTCGTTCCATTTTCTACTTTATCATCACCGTTTTCCAACACAACTAACTAATTGAATATTTTATTACAGAAATATCCGGTCACGCCAACATCAATCACTGCCTTTCAAAAAGGAAATGTTGATATAAAGCATGTAAATCAAGATATATATGCTACCTTTTGCAAATGAATAAAATAAAATAAAATAAAAAAGCAAAGGAAAATTACATTAAAAATTGTGTTTAATTTTATTAAAAATTGAAGGAGGTTTTACAAGCATGCCCCAATATTCTTATGTATTTACATATATAACTTACTACTCCAACGTCCAAACCACATCAAATCATATGCAATAAATGGAATGTTTTACTTAAATATATTACATTCTTATGTAAATATATTTCTTATACTTTTACTTTAATTTTTGCATATATTANAGTGATTACCGGTTTACTTCGCGTGGGAGATATCAGGAGTGCAATAGAGCTTTTCGAGATAATGCCCGTTCAGGACGCGGCTTCTCTGAACGCACTAGTTTCGGGGTTGATTCAAAACAACTTATTGGAAGAGGCGACGAAAATCTTGCTTAGGAGCGCTAAAGCTTCAGACATTGAGGGTGTTGTTGATGCTTTTAATACCTTGATTGTAGGGTATGGCAGAATTAGGAGGTTAAAGGAAGCCCGGAGTGTGTTTGACTTGATTCCATACGAACAACATCAAAACTTTCAGATCAGATTAAAGACCAAAAACTTTCAGAGGAATGTTGTTTCATGGAATTCTATGATCATGTGTTATGTAAAAGCTGGTGATCTTATTTCTGCAAAAAAGCTATTTGATGAAATGCCTGCGAGAGATTTGGTTTCATGGAACACTATGATCACTGGCTTTGTGCAGGCTCTAGAAATGGAAAAAGCTGAAGCTCTTTTCCTCCAATTGGTTGAACGCGATTCCCGATCATGGAACACGATAATTTTTGGTTTCGCCCAAAAGGGTGAGGTGGAGAAAGCACGAAGCTTTTTCGACCAATCACCACATAAGGAGCTCATCACTTGGAACACGATGATTGCTGGCTACGAACAAAATGGAGATTTCGAAGGGGCAATTGGGCTTTTCTCCAAAATGTTTTCTTCCGGTGAGAGATTTGACAAACATACCATGTCTTCGTTGCTTAGTGCCTGTGCGGCACTTGCATCTCTAAGACAAGGCACTCAAATTCACCAACTCATCATTAAAACTCTTGTACCAGATACCCCAATTAACAATTCTTTGATCACCATGTACTCAAGGTGTGGGTGTGTGATTGAGGCAATGTGCGTGTTTGAAAACATGGAACAAAGAGATGTCATTTCATGGAACTCAATGATAGGGGGGTTTGCACACCATGGATTTGCTATGGAAGCGCTTCATCTTTTCAAGGAAATGAAGAATGTGAAAATTCGACCAACGCAGATAACGTTTGTTGCCATTCTGCATGCCTGCGGGCATGCGGGATTGGTGGAAGATGGGAAGAGGGAATTTGAATCAATGATTAAGGAGTTTAAGTTAGTGCCTAATGTGGAGCATTATGCGGTCCTTGTGGACCTCATCGGGCGGCATGGGCAACTTGATGAAGCTTTGGAGGTGATTAAAGACATGATTTTTCCTCCTGACCGGGTAGTTTGGGGTGCTCTTCTTGGTGCTTGTAGGGTTCATAACAAACCAGACTTGGCTGATGTAGCAGCAAAGGCCTTAGCAGCAATGGAGCCAACTGGATGTGCTTCGTATGTGCTGAGGTACAATATCCATGCAGATGAGGGGAGATGGGAGGAAGCTTTACAAGTGAGGGAATTAATGGATAGGAAAGGGGTTTTCAAGCAACCAGGATATAGTTGGATTGAATTGCAGAATAAAGTTCATGTTTTTATTGCTGGAGATTGCTCTCATCCTTTATCTGAGGAAATATACTCGCTATTAGAGACCTGCAACAGGCTCATCAGAGATTCAAACTTGGATTGATATGCCAAACAATGAACTTGTTTTAACCCTTCTACACACAGAAGGCAGCAACAACTTCTACTGGTTAGGAGGCCTGGGAGAATAATCTGATGACATGTTACTCTGATTTGGACGGTGGGTTTCAGGGATGGAATGAGAAGTACAGAGGAGAAGGGGGAGCATAATCAGATTAATGAATGTAAGTGGAGAATTGAAGCCGTATGGAGAAAAAAAGCTGTGGATGAAGATATGTTGGTTTATTAGGTACAAAGGCAATAATTTTGAATTCTGATTCATGTTTTTTCGAGTGAAGATATCGGCGATGAGATTAATAGTTCGGATAGTTTAGAAGTGATTTAGCTTTTAAACTTATTTTACACCACAATTTACAGTTTGCAGGTTAACCAGAAAGCCTTACAATTCCAATTTTGGGACATTTGCATATATACCACACAATTCTTATGTATTTGCATGTTTACCACCTAAACTTTCATATTTACCAGGTCTATAAGGTCTCCTTAGATGGCACAACCTATAGCTATTAGTTTCTTTTGGTGGCACAATTTAATGAGTTTTTCTATTTTGAGCTGTTGTGTGTGGCATCATCCTTTTTATTATTTGTTGTTCCATGACTTATATAACTATGAAGATTAATGTTAGCTTAGTGAATGTCTTTTTCTTTTAAATGATAAATTATGATATATTTGGGAGAATTTGATGAAGTTTTATATATAATGGCAGTTTGGGAATATATTAAGGATCATACATATATATTTATGTATGTGATTGATGAGAGTTTGTGAATAATATATTAGTGAATATGCTTTATTTATTCATAATTTTTTTATGTGGTTAGATGGATATGCTGTGAAATTGATTTTTACCATTCTACTTTATTGCGCAAAGTCATAGAAATTTAAATAAATAAATTATCTACGAGTCAATTTAAATATGTTTGATTATGATTATACTTAGGGTGCGTTTGGGCCAGCTGATAAGTGCGGGCGGCGTTTTCAAAATGCTGTCGTACCGTTTGGTTCGCGCGTTTCGTCAGCTTATCCAAAACTGCGTTTGAGTTTTTACATTAAACGCAGACCGCGGGTCGACCCTTGCGGCCGGCCCACAGGCCGCGTTTCAGGATAACCAGCTTATCGTGAAACGCACAAGCTGCCTCAAACGGACCGTTATGTGGTTGTAATTGGATTTAGTGTTGTACATATTATTTTCATATAAATGGTCAAGAACATTGCTACACTATGTATCATGTGTGCAATAAAAATATTATTGAGAGAATATTATGTGGCATCTACATTTGAATCTCATGAAAGTAATGCACTGTTACCCAAAGCAAGGATAATTGAGCGATGACAATAGACCAATCAGACAGAGGCTAATCGAGCGACTGATCAGTCCGAGATCCGTCGATTAAAGGCTAGCCTACTAGAGGTCAACCGACCCAGAGGATGACAAATCGAATGTGGGCCAACAAGAAGAGGACTTGTCGCAGACCAATCAACTGAAAGTCGATCGAACTTAAACCGAATAATCAGAAGTCGGCCTATTAAAGAAGGTCAGAGGTCTAAGCGTCATTTCACGCTAATTATAGTCCTCTATAAATATAAGTAGCATTAAAGTATTATTATTTATTTTTGCGTTGGATAAGGATTGAAATACCCAGCATTTCATTTGCTTATTTTTGGATGATTTATGCACTGCCGGGGATAAAATTATGGGGACTATTTGATCATAACGCAACACATATTGCTTCATGATTAGGAACGAGTGAGCACTATCTCAGCGTAATCAAATAAGAAAATCCTCTTGCTTTTGCGATTTCACATCAATTATGCTTTCACAGCATCATTAAATTAGCTTTCGGTGATGTGACCTTTCCATGATGCAACATCATTAAATTAAGAAAAAAAAGCTCTTATATCCAAGTGGCCTAACACACAATGGCAATGAATTGTTAGGTTTCCATGCCCAACAACAGAACAATCGACATTCCAACGCCCATAAGGCGCGTGGGGGCGCCCGAATCGCGGCTTCAACCCAAACCCATGGAAAGTTGGCGCCCAGGAGTGGTGCTCCGGTGCTAGGGAGAGAAAACCTACTTTGCACACAAAAATTTGACTCTCGAATGTTGCTTGGCATCGTGTCTAACAACAGCGAAGTTACGTGAAGCAGTGTTTGCTAGTTGAGGGTGGACTCTCTTGTGTTAGGGTGTAAACGAGGTACGCTCGTGTTCGGCTCGCTCGTGTTCGGCTCGTTTATATTTCGAGCTCAAAAATGTGTTCGTGTTCGGCTCGCTCGTGTTCGGCTCGCTCGTGTTCGGCTCGTTTATATTTCGAGCTCAAAAATGTGTTCGTGTTCGGCTCGNACATACCACACAATTCTTATGTATTTGCATGTTTACCACCTAAACTTTCATATTTACCCAGGTTTATAAGGTCTCCTTGGACGACACAAACTATAGCTACTAGTTTCTTTTGGTGGCTCAATTTAATGAGTTTTTCTATTTAGAGCTGTTGTGTGTGGCTTCATCCTTTTTATTTGTTGTTCCATGACTTGTATATATAACCATGAAGATTAATGTTAGCTTAGTGAATGTCTTTTTCTTTTAAATGATAAATTATGATATATTTGGGAGAATTTGATGAAGTTTTATATATAATGGCAGTTTGGGAATATATTAAGGATCATACATATATATTTATGTATATGATTGATGAGTGTTTGTGAATAATATATTAGTGAATATGCTTTATTTATTCATAATTTCTTATGTGGTTAGATGGATATGCTGATTATGATTATACTTGATGTGCTGCAATTGGATCTATTGATGTAGAAGTATATTTACATATTATTTTCATATAAATGGTCAAGAACATTGCTACACTATGTATCATGTGTGCAAGAGAAATATTCTTGAGAGAATATTATGTGGCATGTACAGATGAATTTCATGAAAGTAATGTAGTGTTACCCAAAGCAAGGATAATTGAACGATAACAATAGACCAATCATACGGAGGCAAATCTAGCGACTGATCAGTCCGAGATCGGTCGATTAAAGGCCAACCTACTAGAGGTCAACCGACCCAGAGGATGACAAATCGGATGTCGGCCAACAAGAAGAGGACTTGCCACAGACCAATCAACTGAGAGTCGATCGAACTTAAACCGAATGATCAGAAGTCGGCCGATTAAAGAAGATCAGAGGTCTAAGCGTCATTTCACGCTAATTATAGTCCTCTAGAAATAGAAGTAGCATTAAATTATTTATTATTATTTATTTTTTGCGTTGGATAAGGATTGAAATACTCAGCATTTCATTTGCTTATTTTTGGATGATTTATGCACTGCCGGGGATAAAATTATGGGGACAAATGCCTCTGCTATTTGATCATAACGCAACACATATTGCTTCATGATTAGGAACGAGTGAGCACTATCTCAGCGTAATCAAATAAAAAAATTCTCTTGCCTTTGCAATTTCACATCAATTATGCTCTCACAACATCATTAAATTAGCTATCGGTGGTGTGACCTTTCCATGATGCAACATCATTAAATTAAAAAAAAAAAGCTCTTATATCCAAGTGGCCTAACACACAATGGCATTGAATTGTTAGGATTTCCATGCCCAACAATAGAACAATAGAAGAATCGACATTCCAACGCCCATAAGATGAGTGGCGGCGCCCGAATTGTGACTTTAACCCAAACCCATGGAAAGTTAGCGCCCAGGAGTGGTGCTCCGGTGCTAGGGAGAGAAAACCCTAGTTTCCACGAACAAATTTGACTCTCAAATTTTTCTTGGCATCGTGTCTAACAACAGCGAAGTTACGTGGAGCAGTGTTTGCTAGTTGAGGGTGGATTCTCTTGTGAGATCAAGAGAAAATGGAGCATTATGAATTGTTGTAAGTTCAAAAAAGTAGAAAAGAACTGTAAGTAAAGGTGGTGTAATTCTGTAGGTTTCTTATTTTCATAATAGAATTTCTTTGTGTGATGTGACTTCGTTGTTTTTTCAATTCTTGAAGTTTTCTACATTAAAAATTAAGTTTTTTTCTGTATTTCTTGTGTTTTGTGTTTCTATTCATTTTTTTTCTGAATCTCTCGAAATGTTGTATTTTCCGAAGTGCAATTTGGTTGCGAAGTTATCATATTACATAACATCTAAACTTTGTTTTTAGTGCTCGAAGTATATCACATTACCTGAAAATGAATTGAAGAATCCCAAAATGTCAGGTTGGAATAAATCAAATATCAAATTATTTAATTTGCAAAATAAATTCTTAAGTTGAATGAATAATTATTTAGTATATGAAGTTTTGAAGGTAGTAGGAGTCTAGTCAAATTCAATTTAGTTGACTAATACAAGCCATGCACTATGCATAAGCCATTCAATTTAGTGGAAGCTTTTGCACACCCCACACAAATTGAAATGCAGGGGAGGCCCTGTATTTGATGCATTCTCTTAGAACAGTTAGTGGAATATTATATTTTTAGTCTTTTCTTGTTCTGATTTAAATCTTGTTGATTAGAAGATTAAGGGTTTAATGGAGGTCAATTATATATATATATATATATAATTTTTAAAAATATATTTATTTAAATATGTTTTATATATTTTTTATTTANTGGGTTCACGTGCACTCTAGTATTAAGCTCTATCGTTCATAACATATGCGACATTTTCATTGCTTCATCCAACACAAGCATTACCTGTGGGCGGGCGGGCGACTGACATGTAGGGCTGTCAAAAAAGCTCGTTGTTCGCGAACAGTTTGTGTTCGGTTCGTCAATGAGTTCGTGTTCGNGACATGTAAACGATTGGCAGGCGGCGATGGGCAGTCGGCGACTGGCGATAAGTAGTTCGATTTAACTACAGCTTCTATAGCTGGAATTGGAATTTATTTATTATATTATTAATAAATTCCAACTACAGCTTTTGCAGCCAACTAAGGATTTTATAATCAACCAAGTTTATTGTAGCCCAATTATGACTGTTGTTGTCAGATTATACTATATAGTCGTGATTAGGTTTTTGTTATTTCGTATTCCCTAATTTAGAAAAGAGCTGACATCAATACTTTCAATTTCCTAGTGGATTATCTGATTATGCTTGACTACATGATTTTTATCCATTTCTAAAGTTTTTTCACATAAAAAATATGGCTGTCTATGTATTCCTATTTATATATGTGTTAGAAAATTATACAGAGCGAAGACTTAAGATATGGTTGTCAAATTTAGTAACATTTATTTTCGATCGTGCAACAAAAGGGTATAATTATAAATTTGTATAGTTTTTGCATGCCATCATCCATCCTAATATCAAATAATTAATTTTCCTTAAGTGCTTCTTGTGGCCTACATTCTCTGATCACCCACCGCTCTTTAATTTCATGATAACAAAAATTTTGAAAATAGGTCAAATAAGTTTACATAAAGCCCCTCATTTTAGTACTAGTCAGTAATTCGAAGGAAATGTGAAAAATTACCTGATCAACTTGTTAGGTAATGTGGAGACCCGGCCTACTGTAATTTAATTAGTTTTCTAATTAAGAATCTCACATACTGCTCACCCACACCCACCTACCACTCACTATCTCACACCTATCGCTCTCATTGTTTCTATAAATAACCTCTTATGACTTGTCATAAGCAAGACCAAGCAAGGCCAAGCAAAGCCAAACTAAGTGCTCTAAGAGAGAAAGAGAGAAAAAAAAGAGAGAGGAAGAGAGTGAAGAAAATATATATTTTCTTGTAAACGTCGAGGCGTTTGACGATATAATTCCTAGAAGTAATAAAATCCTCTGCAGCTCCGTGAATGTAGGCAAATTTGCCGAACCACGTAAAAATGTGTGTCGCTCTGATATTTTTTCTGCGTATAAACTTTCTCGTTCCATTTTTCACTTTATTATCAGTGTTTTCCACACCACAACTAACTAATCTAATATTTTATTACAGAAATATCCGGTCACGCCAACATCAATCACTGCATTTCAAAAGGAAATGTTGATATAAAGCATGTAAATCAAGATATATATGCTACCTTTTGCAAATGAATAAAATAAAATAAAATAAAAAAGCAAAGGATAATTACTTTAAAATAAGATTTATATTAATAAGAATAGAAAATTTGTGTTTAATTTTATTAAAAATTGAAGGAGGTTTTACAAGCATGCCACAATTTTCTTATGTATTTACATATTTAACTTTCTACTCCAACGTGTAAACCACATAAATTTTTGCATATATTACATTTTGCCTATGAATGAAAATGTCTTTTTACAGTCTAAAAAGTTAAAATAATGATAGGTTTTATTTGATATAAAAGATTTGGCTAGTATAAATATAAAAGTCAAAGTTTATAAGTTAGATATGTAAATAATAAGAATTGGGGTGGTATGCATGCAAATGTCCCTTTTTTATATAACTTAAAATTTAAGTCTTATATATGTAAATAAATATAAAGATGTACATTGAAAATGTGTCATCATTGATCTGGAGAAGATATTGTCTAGAAGCAAGAAAGTAAGACAGAGGATAGGAGGGCTGATCGATAGAAGACCCGAAGGCCACATATCCAAAAGGGTGTAGCCGTCCGAGCCAAAGCCGAAGGTCAACTGAGCAAGGAGAAGGACAAAGAGATCGATTGATCAAAGCAAACCATCACAAGAAAGCCGATTGAAGGCAAGAGCCTATATTTCGATAGATCTGACTCGAGAAAAGATCCAATTTTTCTATATCATTAGTCATCCCACGGACACTCTCGAAGCTCCTCATGAGGGATCAAGAATTGACAATACAACAAAGTTTTGTTGATATCCCTCAGGCTCTATCTCTTGGGTTATGGTGATTCACTCTCTGCCCGATAGTCTAGTCAGGTTCCACCGACATGAGGTCCTTACTAGGGATCAATAGTTGACAATCAGATTAGATCAACTGATCATCAAAGCTTAGTTGATTTAATCATTTCTGGTGACTCGAAGCTAATCAAACTCAGTCGATCGACAATGTCGACTCAACCTAGCTGATCAAACCATTCTTACCAAGCTGAAGATCATCAAACTCAGCCAATTAAGCTAAAGAGCAACCGAGCTATAGACTCCTATATAAAATACCTAGAATTTTATATGCAACCCCTGTTAAAGCAGGAGCATTCATGTAATTTCACTAAATTGAACCCTCTTATCTATACATAGTGATATCATTTTATGAGAAAGAAAACATACACAAGACATGTTACTGCTCATTACTTTGTGTGTGATTCACGGACTAATCAAGATTCAACAAAAAAAAAGATATTAAATATATAAATCTATAAGAATTATATGACATATATCTACATCCCTTGAGATTTAAAATCGTCTTACTTTAATAATTTAGTTTTAAAGTTTTATTACTTTAATTATCATCTGACTCTCACATAAAATTTATACAAATATTCTGATAGAATTGTTTTCTANCATGCATGTAAATGTCCCTTTTTTTATATAACTTAAAAGTTTAAGTCTTATATATGTGAATAAATATAAAGATCTACATTGAAAATGTGTCATCATGATCTCGAGAAGATACTGTTTAGAAGCAAGAAAGTACGACAGAGGATAGGAGGGCGCATCGATAGAAGACCCGAAGGCCACATATCCAAAAGGGTGTAGGCGTCCGAGCCAAAGCTGAAGGTCAACTGAGTAAGGAGAAGGACAAAGAGACTGATTGATCAAAGAAAACCATCACAAGAAAGTTGATCGAAGGCAAGAACCTACATTTCGATAGATCCAACTCGAGAAAAGATCTAATTTTTCAATGTCATCAGTCATCCCGCGGACACCGTCGAAGCTCCTCATGAGGGATCAAGAATTGACAATACAACAGAGTTTCGTTGATATCCCTCAGGCTCTCCCTTTTGGGTTATGATGATTCACTCTCTGCCCAATAGTCTAGTCAGGTTCTGCCGACAGGAGGTCCTTACCAAGGATCAATGGTCGACAAACAAATTAGATCAACTAATCATCAAAGCTTAGTTGATTTAATCGTTTCTGGTGACTCAAAGCTAATCAAACTCAATCAACCGACAATGTCGACTCAACCTAGCCGATCAAACCGGTCTTACCAAGCTGAAGATCATCAAACTCAACCAATTAAGCTAAAGAGCAACCGAGCTATAGACTCCTATATAAAATACCAAGAATATTATATGCAACCTCTATTAATATCTATAAATAGTGATATCATTTTATGAGAAAGAAAACATAAACAAGACATATTACTGTTCAATACTTTGTGTGTGATTCACAAACTAAGCTAGATTCAACAAAAAAAAATTAGATATTAAATATATAAATATATAAGAATTATATGATATATATCTACATCCCTTGAGATTTAAAATTGTCTTACTTTAAGAATTTAGTTTCAATGTTTTATTACTTTAATTATCATCTGACTCTCACATAAAATTTATACAAATATTCTGATAGAATTGTTTTCTAAAAGCATCATGCAATTGATGATCATTAAACAAAACCTACAGGCTATTTTCTTCCTTCTCTTGCATTCATTTCCACTCTTGCTTTAGATTTTTGAATGCTATCAACTCCTCAATGGAACGTTACCAGCTTTATTTCTAACCCATAAAACATAATGAATATCCTCTCATATGTCCATTTAGAAAAAAAGAAAGCATGAAAAAAATATGTTTCATGAACCTTTTTCTTATACTTCTGAGGCTATCATGTCAGACAATATCGAGTGCGGACATCCAAAACTCTAGAGAATGGCATAGATCGATTACAACGAGTCATTGTGTATAGTGGCGTGGTGTAATCCATATCGTTGTCTGCATGCGTGAACAACNTTCTTGCATTCATTTCCACTCTTACTTTGAATTTTTGAATGCTATCAACTCCTCAATGGAACTTTACCAGCTTTATTTCTAAGCCATAAAACATAATGAATATCTTCTCATATGTCAATTTAGAAAAAAAAAAGCATGAAAAAAAAATGTTTCATGAACTTTTTTCTTTTACTTCTGAGGCTATCATGTCAGACAATATCGAGTGCGGACATCCAAAAGTCTGGAGAATGACATAGATCGATTACAACAAGTCATTGTGTATAGTGGCGTGGTGTAATCCATATCGTTGTCTGCATGCGTGAACAACACACATACTACACGACTCTCGGCTCCTCGGATAAGAGTTTGATCTCTTTCCTATTTGGTCTAGATTATTAAGCTGTTAAATAAATAAATAAAAGCAACTAAAGTTTTCAATAATGACTAGACTCAAATCACCTAAACCCTAAATCCTAACCCCTAAACCCTAAACCCTGGAGAATGGCATAGATCGATTACAACAAGTCATTGTGTATAGTGGCGTGGTGTAATCCATATTGTTGTCTGCATGCGTGAACAATACACATACTACACGACTCTCGGCTCCGTGGATAAGAGTTTGATCTCAATTCTATTTGGTCTGGATTATTAAGCTGTTAAATAAATAAATAAAAGCAACTAAAGTCTTCAATAATGACTAGACTCAAATCACCTAAACCTCACCGAACAATGTGGAGTAAGATATATGGATTATGGTTTAAAAAAAAGCATTAGTGGAAACTAATCTTTTAGCAGACATCATACTCTACAAACCTTATATGTTTTATAAATACTAAAAACCATAATGGATATTTAACCCATTAATTGGTGCTTGAGATTATCTGAATGCTGTTGTAATGGCATAATTTATAACCTTGTTTATGTTAATGTTGCCATTATTAATCTAGTCTCGATATTGATGAGAAAGGCTCATTCATTTCAAATGAATTAAGCTATATTGGCCCAAAAGACAAATTTAAAAAGATAAAATACTATGTTCAATGAACACCAACCAACAAAGTCAACTGTGGCTAGCTTTAAAGCTTAAAAACTGGGCAGATTTCTCCCTACAGAAAGTAGCAAAAGAACTGATGATTCATATTTAATTAACAACTATGATGAGAACAAAACTTAACTGGCGTGAAATTTCTTTGGTTAGTGATTGTAAGAGTACATTAAAGGTACTTTAGCAGATTATATATATATTTGTCAGGTCATTGAATATGAGTTCTGTCGACGAAACAAGATACAAAATACAGAAGTTCAATGGACCGAACTTCATGCTATGGAGGATGCAATTGTGAAGGATTTGTTGTATAAAAAAAGAATTATATTTGTCACTATAAGGAATCACCGAGAAGCCTGAATGGGAAGTGTGGGATTGAATGAGTACCTTAAATTTGACCTATTTGTCACTTTTCTCATATTCTGCATTTAATATGGCGAGTGAAAAAATCTTGGTGGGTCTCATGAAAGCACTTACAAAGATGTCTGAAATACTTTTTACTTCAAATAAAGTTATTCTGAGGAAGAGGTCTTTTGATATGAAGATGATTAAAAACAGTTCATTGTTGGAACACTTGAACAATTTCAACATCGTAACTAGTCAGTTGTGTTCTACAGGGATCAAATTTGATGATGAGATCAGAGCCATGTTAAGTGTGTCTTCATTATCGAATATTTGGGATGGTTTGCTCCCAACGGTAATTAACTCTTCTGGGAATTTTAAGTCAAGCTTTGATGAAATTGTGTGGTTGGTGCTGAATAAAAAAATTAGCAGAAATACAGTGCATGATGAACCTTCATGTTTTATATTGAATGTTGAAAATAGGGGAAAGAATCTGGACATGAATACATATAGGGATAGATTCAAGTTCAAAAGGAAAGTTCAAGTTCAAAAGAGAAAATGATAGAGGGGAATATTAGTCCTATGAAAGAAAATACATTCCATGAACAATTACAAAGCTCCAAGAAAGGCTAGTGTTGGAAGATAAGAAAGGAATCTCTTTACAATAAAGTAAGACTTATTGTGAAGGGATTTTAGCAAAAAGAATAAGAGGACTATACTGAAATTTTTTGTTCTATGGTGAAGATGAAAACTATCAGGGTTGTGTTAAGCTTAGTAGCATAGAAAGTTATACATCTGGAGAAAATGAATGTAAAATGGTTTTCCTACGTTGCAATCTAGATGTGGAATTATGCATGGGGAAATCATAAGGTTAAGAGGTTCGATGGAAATAATATTTGGTCCAGAGATTGAAAAAAATTCTCTATGGCTTAAAGTAGGTCGGAGACAGTGGTATAAAATGTTTGATAGGTCCATGTAAGATAGTGTGTACATGAAGTGCTAGACAAATCATTATTTCTTCATTAAAAACTATAGTAAATATTATGTCTTAATCATTTTGTATGAGGATGACATGTTAATTACAAAGGCAAATATGAAAAAATTAGGGACTTAAAGGAGCAATTATTAAGTGAGTTTAAGATGAAGGACTTAGGTCTAACCAAATAGAATCTCATAATGAGAATCAACAGGGACAGTACGGCGAGTACACTGAAATTATCTTACATAGATTGTATTGAGAAGATTCTACAAAGGTTCAACATGGGTGAGACAAATCCAGTCTGTACACTATTATGTATTAACTTCAAGCTATTTAAGGAGTTATCACCTGCGTTTGAAGCATAACAAGCACAAATATAGAGAACTCTATATGTTTCAATAACTGGAAGTTTGATCTATATGATTTGCACAATACAAGATATTGCATATTTAGTGGGAGTGGTTAGCATAAACATGAGCAATCCAAGCATACATCATTGGGAGGTGATGAAGTGGATTCTGGAGTATTTGAGGGGAACAATGAACATGACACATTACTATTGAAGTGCAAGGACCAATCTACCGGGGTTTGAAGATTCATATTCAACATAAAATTTGGATGGTAGAATGCGTGCAACATTGTATATCTTTCCTTTGGAGAACACAATGGTGAGTTGGTTTTCCAGGCTGTAAAAAATTATTGTATTTTCAATTACAAAGGCCGAATATATTACTATAACTAAGGCTAGCAAGGAAATGATTTGGCTTTATAGCTTCATGACAGAATTAGACAAGGAGAAATGGATTGGAAAGTTTCATAGTGATTGTATAAGTGTTATACATCTTGCTAAGAATGTCATACTCTACAAACCTTATATGTTTTATAAATACTATAAACCATAATGGATATTTAACCCATCCATTGGTGCTTATGAGATTATCTGAATGCTGCTGTAATGGCATAATTTATAACCTTGTTTATGTTAATATTGTCATTATTAATCTAGTCTCGATATTGATGAGAAAGGGGCATTTATTTCAAATGAATTAAGTTATATTGGCTCAAAAGACAAATTCAAAAAGATAAAATACTATGTTCAATGAACACCAACCAACAAAGTCAACTGTGGCTAGCTTTAAAGCTTAAAAACTGGGCAGATTTCTCCCTACAGAAAGTAGCAAAAGAACTGATGATTCATATTTAATTAACAACTATGATGAGAACAAAACTTAACTGGCGTGAAATTTCTTTGGTTAGTGATTGTAAGCGTGCATTAAAGTTACATTAGCAGATTATATATATTTGCTACCCATTGAATATGAGTTCTGTCGATGAAACAAGGTACAAAATAGAGAAGTTCAATGGATCGAACTTCATGCTATGGAGGATGCAATTGTGAAGGATTTGTTGTATAAAAAAGAATTATATTTGTCACTATAAAGAATTAGCGAGAAGCCTGAATGGGAAGTGTGGGATTGAATGAGTACCTTAGATTTGACCTATTTGTCACTTTTCTCATATTCTGCATTCAATATAGCGAGTGAAAAATTCTTGTGGGTCTCATGAAGGCACTTACGAAGATGTATCAAAAACTTTTTACTTCAAATAAAGTTATTCTGAGGAAGAGGTCTTTTAATATGAAGATAATGAAAATAGTTCATTGTTGGAACACTTGAAGATGTTCAACGTTGTAACTATCCAGTTTTGTTCTATAGGGATCAAATTTGATGAAGAGATCAGAGCCATATTAAGTGTGTCTTCATTATCAAATATTTGGGATGGTTTGGTCCCAACGGTAAGTAACTCTTCTGGGAATTTCAAGTTAAGCTTTGATGAAATTGTGGGGTTGGTATTGAATAAAAAAAATACCAGAAATACAGTGCAAGATGAATCTTTAGGTTCTATATTGAATGTTGAAAATAGGGAAAATAATTTGGACATGAATACAGGTAGAGATAGATTCAAGTTTAAAAGAGGAAAGTTCAAGTTCAAAAGAGAAAACGACAAAGGGGAATATTAGTCTTATAAAAGAAAATGCATTCCATGAAGGACCGCGAAGCTCCGAGAAAGGCTACTATTGGAGGACAAGAAAGGAATCTCTTCACAATAAAGTAAGACTTATTGTGAAGGGATTTTAGCAAAAAGAATAAGAGGACTAAACTGAAAATTTTTGTTCTATGGTGAAGATGAAAACTATCAGGGTTGTGTTAAGCTTAGTAGCATAGAAATATATACATCTGGAGCAAATGAATGTAAAATAGTTTTCCTATGTTGCAATCTAGACGTGGAATTATGCATGGTGCAATCATAAGGTTAAGAGGCTCGATGGAAATAATATTTGGTCTAGAGATTGAAAAAAATTCTCTATGGCTTAAAGTAGGTCAGAGACAGTGGTATAAAATGTTTTATAGGTCCATGTAAGATAGTGTGTACATGAAGTGCTAGACAAATCACTATTACTTCATTAAAAACTTTAGTAAATATTATATCTTGCTCATTTTGTATGAGGATGACATGTTAATTACAAGGGCAAATATGAAAAAATTAGGGACTTAAAGGAGAAATTATTAAGTGGTTTAAGATGAAGGACTTAGGTCCAACCAAATAGAATCTCATAATGAGAATCAACAGGGACAATAGGGCGAGTACACTGAAATTATCTTACATAGATTGCATTGAGAAGATTCTACAAAGGTTCAACATGGGTGAGACAAATCCAGTCTGTACACTATTATGTAGTAACTTGAAGCTATCTAAGGAGTTATCACCTACGTCTGAAGCATAACAAGCACAAATATAGAGAACTCTATATGCTTCAACAGCCGAAAGTTTGATCTATATGATTTGCATAATACAAGACATTGCATATTTAGTGGGAGTGGTTAGCATGTACATGAGCAATCCAAGCATACATCATTGGGAGGTGATGAAGTGGACTCTTGAGTATTTGAGGGGAACAATGAACATGACACATTACTATTGAAGTGCAAGGACCAATCTACCGGGATTTGAAGATTCATATTCGACATAAAATTTGGATGGTAGAATGCGTACAACATTGTATATCTTCCCTTTGGAGAACACAATGGTGAGTTGGGTTTCCAGGTTGTAAAAAATTATTGTACTTTCAACTACGAAGGCCGAATATATTACTATAACTAAGGTTAGCAAGGAAATGATTTGGCTATATAGCTTCATGACAGAATTAGACAAGGAGAAAGGGATTGAAAAGTTTCATAGTGATTGTATAAGTGTTATACATCTTGCTAAGAATGTCACTTTTTATGCCTAGACACAACATATACAGTTGAGATATCACTTTTTTTCTCTCTCCTGAAAGATGGGTAGTTAATTTTTAGAAAAGATACGCATAACTCAGAATCCTGTAGATATAATAACAAAGGAGGTAATTACCAAGAAGTTGGAGCTATGCTTAGCTTCAATTGGGTTTAGGAAGGTTAAGATCAGGGATGAGCTACACCATGATACAAAACTATGAAGATAGTGCAGATGGAGATGCAAATCTGGTGGACATGTGTTAGGCGCTATCAACCTTTAATTCTTCTATAACTAGGTATCTTGTTAAATTTAATGTAATCTCTTTTCCCGCACAAAATAATTCTAATTCTTTCTTATAACAAATTATTGAAAAACATATTATAGAAATATTAAAGATCGCCTTACACATGCCAATAATCAGTGGTTGAATTAGAGGCTAGGGGTATCCCACTGCCTACTTTTAGTGAAATGTCCTTAGTAACTACATATGAGATTATAGTTTTACCTTTCAATTCTCCTATCACAAGACAAGCTCTTTTCTCACACATACATAAGATTTGAATTCTTTCACTTCTCATATGCACAATTTTTTCTTAAAATTTTGGAATTAATTTGATTATTAGTTTACAAGTCCTAACTTTGATGCTACAACTCAAGCTCCCTAAATCAAATTGGTGCAACACTTGGAACTAATTGTTACATATAGTTCAGCTTATGTCAANACTCCGCGGATAAGAGTTTGATCTCTTTTCTATTTGGTCTGGATTATTAAGCTGTTAAATAAATAAATAAAAGCAACTAAAGTCTTAAATAATGACTAGACTCAAATCACCTAAACCTCACCGAACAATGTGGATTAAGATATATCGACTATGGTTTAAAAAAAAGCATTAGTGAAAACTAATCTTTTAGCAGACATCATAGTCTACAAACCTTATATATTTTATAAATACTAAAAACCATAATGGTTATTTAACCCATCCATTGGTGCTTATGAGATTATCTGAATGCTCTTGTAATGGCATAATTTATAACCTTGTTTATGTTAATATTGTCATTATTAATCTAGTCTTGATATTGATGAGAAAGGCTCATTCATTTCAAATGAATTAAGCTATATTGGCCCAACAGACAAATTCAAAAAGATTAAATACTATGTTCAATGAACACCAACCAACAAAGTCAACTGTGGCTAGCTTTAAAGCTTAAAAACTGGGCAGATTTCTCCCTACAGAAAGTAGCAGAAGAACTGATGATTCATATTTAATTAACAACTATGATGAGAACAAAACTTAACTGGCTGAATATATTACTATAATTGAGGTTAGCAAGGAAATGATTTGGCTATATAGCTTCATGACAAAATTAGACAAGGAGAAAGGGATTGGAAAGTTTCATAGTGATTTTATAAGTGTTATACATCTTGCTAAGAATGTCACTTTTTATGCCTAGACACAACATATACAGTTTAGATATCACTTTTTTTTCTCTCTCCTAAAAGATGGGTAGTTAACTTTTAGAAAAGATATGCACAACTCAGAATCCTACAGAAATAATAACAAAGGAGGGAATTACCAAGAAGTTGGAGCTATGCTTAGCTTCAATTGGAGTTTAGGAAGGTTGAGATTAGGGATGAGCCACGCCATGATACAAAACTATGAAGATAGTGCAAATGAAGATGTAGATCTGGTGGACATCTCTTAGGCGCTATCAGCCTTTAATTCTTCTATAACTAGGCATCTTGTTAAATTTAATATAATCTCTTTTTTTCGCACAAAATAATTCTAATTCTTTCTTATAACAAATTATTGAAAAACATATTATAGAAATATTAAAGATCGCCTTACACATGCCAATAATTAGTGGTTGAATTAGAGGCTAGGGGTATCCCACTACCTACTTTTAGTGAAATGCCCTTAGTAACTACATATGAAATTATAGCTTCACCCTTCCATTCTCCTATAATAAGACAAGATCTTTTCCCACACATACATAAGATTTGAATTCTTTTACTTCTCATATGCACAATTTTTTCTTAAAATTTTGGTATTAATTTGATTATTAGTTTACAAGTCCTAACTTTGATATTATAACTCAAGCTCCCTAAATCAAATTGGTGCAACACTTGGAACTAAATGTTACATATAGTTCAGCTTATGTCAAGAAAATCAGATAACAATTACAATAATTATGAAGTCACTCCAATAANCAATTATGAAGTCACTCCAATAATGCAAAATATATAAACAAAACTTGTTCCTCTCCAATATTAGAACGGATCAGTGATAATGACCGCATCAGATAAAATAGAGTTCATAAACCCTTCATTTTAATATCCTAATCAAGCCTTGTCAGACCTACCCCACAAGAAAAAGAAGTGGCCATTTTGCATGCAATAGCTATTAGCAACAAGAATANAACAAAACTTATTCCTCTCCAATATTAGAATGGATCAGTGATAATGACCGCATCAGATAAAATAGAGTTCATAAACCCTTCATTTTAATATTCTAATCATGCCTTGTCAGACCTACCCCACAAGAAAAAGAAGTGGCCATTTTGCATGCAATAGCTATTAGCAACAAGAATAGATAGAATTCATACTTAGACTTTCCACCAAGGAAAAGTTAGTGGGGGCAATTAATCATAAGATGAGAAATCACAGAAGTATGGGTACCAGCTCAGTTTATCAATACATATTTTGAGATTAAATTGCTCCTATATCAAATTTATATTTTGACATTCAATTTTTTAAAAAAAAAAAAAAAAGAAGAAAAATCATTACCTTTNCATATAGAATTCATACTTAGACTTTCCACCAAGAAAAAGTTAGTGGGGGCAAGTAATCATAAGCTGAGAAATCATAGAAGTATGGGTACCAGCTCAGTTTATCAATAAATATTTTGAGATTAAATTTCTTTTTGAACCCTTCAAAAAGGATTCTTGTAAATTATGAAAGGACAGGTACTCATTGGTTAAATGATGATAGTTATACCTCCAAGATCACAAATTTGAGCCACATATTTTGTCACTTATGATTTTTATTTCCAAGATAAATAAAATTTAACATGAATGGTTGCCTACTCACCATCAACCTGCCTTCTGCCTGTATTTCTCTTCTAATATTAAGTTAATGCACATTATATAAGAAACCACTTCGCTTGCTCTGATCAACTGTAACCTTCTGCAAGCCAGAGGATAAATATTAAGTAAATAATGGATCCCCATTCACCCTCCAAAGCTAGTAGCAGCTTCTTTAGAACTTGCTTCAATGGAGTAAATGCTCTCTCAGGTTTCAATTTCCTCACTTTTGTTTATATGTACTTCTAACTTCGCTGTGCAATTATTCTGGACATATATATATATATACATAGATTTATGCATGGTTCATTTTCCATTTATTATTCTATATTGCATGCAATAAATTAAAGTTAATACATATTTCGACATATATTTATATATATATATAAGCCTCACTGCAGGAAAGCACTGTATCAGCATCATATTACGTGTTAGAAAAATTTTGGTACAATTATTAGCGTCAAATTTGCGTATGATTTTCAGCAAGTTTGAATTTACATCTATGTTTGTGTCCATAACGTTAGCAAATGCAAGAAGTTCACTTAATAGCGTTGACTTTGAGCCGATGCGAACCCCTCTATCATTCTGACAGACTTCAATACAGTCCGACACTAAAACAACATGAAATGCGTCCAACAATTTTTTATGCAAAATAGATGTTAAATGTTGCTTCAGCGCAAGAGACATCATAATTAGTTAACGTGTTGGATGCTAATGTCAACTCAAATAATTAGCGTGTCAATTTTTTTCGACATTAATTCCACTGCTAACTCATCTTTTAACGATGACTCCTTTGACTGACAAAAATTCGATGCAAAACAGTGATAGCTCAGATTTTCCACATTTTCAAATGGTATAAATCTTGTAGTGCCTAAAGTTTAAAACAAATCTAACATCAATACATCTTCTTTCTCAGGATTTGGAATCCTATCAATCCCATACGCTCTAGCCCAAGGAGGTTGGTTAAGCCTAATCCTTCTTTTTCTCCTAGCTGCACTCTGTTTCTACACCGGCCTTCTTCTTCAACGATGCATGGACTCAAACTCCCTTGTCAGAACTTACCCAGACATTGGAGAGCTGGCTTTCGGCCTTAAAGGAAGAATGGTGATAGCTTTATTCATGTACCTCGAGCTCTACTTCGTCGCCATTGAATTCCTCATACTCGAAGGAGACAACTTGGAGAAACTATTTCCAGAAGCGAGATTTCACATTGGAGGTCTGAAAGTTGGAGGAAAACNTGAACGCCATTGAAGAGTGGCTCCAGGTCTCAAAGAGCAGATTCATTGGCATTCTAATCCGGACTGTAATCCTGATTAGCACTGTAATTATAGCACTAACTGTGCCATATTTCGGATATGTCGTAGCTCTTACTGGTTCTTTTCTCAGTAGCAGTGCAACAATGGTTCTGCCATCTCTGTGCTACCTTAAGATATTTAAGAGTTCCAGGCGTTGGGGTCTGGAGTTGGTGATGATTTTGGCTATTTTGGTGGTGGGAGTTTTTATTGCAGTGATTGGAACTTATGTTTCTATGAAGCAGATTGTAAGCAGTCTATGAAAATAAGAACTATATATTATCTGAACATATTAGATGTATGAGTATAAGATATATAGAAATGAGAATGATAGTATGGGCTTTTTGAGAACGAGGAATATGTTGAAAATTGCAGAAATTTGAGATTTTATGAATGAAAAACACCAAAAATAAATTGAAAGACTGATTTTTAACTAAATCAGCTTGTGTGGTACTCATTTAGTTAAGTTGAGTCCATTTAAGCATCAATTCAATCCTTCTGAAATGTCCTGAACTGCTTTGTGTGAAAATTTATACTTGGTTATAAAAGACTTTTTAAAATCTCAAATTTTTTGTAGTTACAAAATGTTTCAGCATAAAAAGAATTCTTTGATTGGCCTTGATTAAGGAGATGTTTCATTAAGAAAAAAATGTCAATTGAAAGACAAATTTTTTATGCTTAACTAATCGAATGTAGAGATTTTCAAAATTAAGTTTGGACTCGTTCTAACTTTATTTTTCATAAATTTTAGTCAAAATGAATTTTTTGACAAGACAGACTTAAGGATACGAGTAAGTTCGCCAATTTAATGCTTGTTATTTTCACTAAAGCAAATATTCATGTTATTTTGACCCCCAATTAATGAACTAAAGTAAAAGGGCACTTTTGTAATGTGGTACCGCTCACCTACCACATCTCACCTACCGTTCACCTACCGTTCACCTACCACTCACCTACCGCTCACCTACCTCCCACCTACCACTCTCTTGCTTCTATAAATAGAGAGCGTGTGAGGCTTAGGAGAGCAAGGGAAAAAATCTTAAGGGTGTGAGGCTTAGGAGAGGAAAGGGAGAAGAGATCTTAAGCTACCACAAAAGAGGAGAGAGCTACTATAGAGTTAGAGAGGATGAGAGCATCTTGAGGCCTTATATCAAGGTGTCGCTTGAGAGGGAGGCCATAGAAGGAAGACGAGGGCTTATCTCTATGTATAAGCTATGTATTCTCCATTTCTTTTGTCTTAGTGAAATATTTGATTGATTCCCTTCCGTGGACGTAGATCCAGTTAGATCGAACCACGTAAACACCTTGTTTGATTTGTATTTTTTTTCGTCTCATTTATATGCCAGGAAGTACATATCTCACAACAATTGGCGCCGTCTGTGGTGTCTCAATTTTATGCCAGGAAGTACATATCGCACAACAATTGGCGCCGTCTGTGGGAAGATCCATACTTCTCTATGCCAGGAAGTACATATCTGACAACAATTCACTATTGCCATCATACTTGATAGTGCGATGCTTGGCATCATGAATAAGGTTGGTACTCGCCAATGCCTACCTATGCATAAGGGTAATGTCTTTTTTCGACACAAACTAAGGGTGGATAATGGGATGAGCCAAGGTCAAACCATATTGGCTAGATCTTGAGATTGATTAATTCCTCTATTTCAAGCTTGAGCTTGAGTTTATTTCAAAATGGTTGAGTCGGCTCACATGCTACTTATGTATTATAAAACATAAAAATTAATATTAATGCAAATAATTAATTTTGTAAAGTTATAAAAAAAGAAATTAGAAGAGATGTAATGAGAAATTACTTTATTCAAGTAATTGGAACGCATTTTTTTATGAGCTTTTAGTAACTTTGTACTCAAATTGTTATTTTAATTATATTATGTCATAATATTCTATTAATAAGCTGGCTCGAGAGCTAACAAATCGAGTCATAGAAGCTTGGGTTGTTAGCTAATTGAGCTCTATTCACAAATCATTTATTTAATCAATTATTGACAATATCGTATATCAATGTCATCATTAATAGTATCATCCATCATTACCAATTATCACTAGCCATGTTAAAGCTCAACTTAGCAAACAAATCCAATGCTCGCCAATTGTCAACATTAATGTTGAGAGTTGTAACTGCCACCAATTAGGTCAATGTATGCTGACACCATCAAGTTTGTTTCCCACTTCACCATTAAGGTCGACACATATCATCGCTATCAATTTTCATTTCTCATTCTTATTAGGTTTTATGTCTCTTTTTTTGTAATAAAAATAGTCAAGCATAACATTTATATCGACACTTACATTGTCATATTAGTGGTCACTATCACCAAGGAGGTTGAACCCTTCCATCACTAANGTATCCTTTTTAAGTACAGTACTCTAGACCAAGGACAATAAATTATCTTATTTTTTGAAACACGTTATTTTCTTAAAAATTATACATATATGCTCTCTTTTTTTTTTAATTATCACATTGACTGTTTTAGTGAAATTTGGTTATTAATGGTAAAGTTGTTTTATGGACCACTGATGTAAGCTCCAATAGTTAAGTTTATGTCATCAAATGAGATTGTAATGATAGATAATTAATTTCAACTTATGAGAGATCATCTATCAATATCCTTAGTATTCTCTGATATATATAATAACCGTTGAATTCCCTTAGATATTAACATATTTCATCAACCGTGGCTTCAATTTTTTATTTCATATATGTAGGGTGTCCACTCGATTAGCTCGAGGCACGAAACTAGGGTCTGTGATAATTTGTCATTTCTCTGGAGAATCCGCTGTCGAGTGGGCCTACTCAGGACATCAGACATGTTTGATGTCTATTTTGGTGTCTAGAGGTCCATCTGTATCCATTCAGAGCCTCCTCGAGGTTAAGTGAAATCATGGAGCCCTCCTACGCCGCTACAAAAAAATTAGGGTTTGAAACACCTTACCTGCGTCGTAGTTTAGAGCACCCGTTGGCGAAAAATTCTCCTATAAAAATACTCTTTTTTGAAGTTAAGGGATCATAACTAAGTTACATGTGGTCTCTCGTAGTTTTGGATCCAGAAAATCATCAGTCGGGCACTCCTAATTTTAATCAGGGTTTTAGAGACTAGATTGACCTTAGGCGCCAGCCTGCGGTGCCTAAGCGCCCAAAATGCCCTTTGGGACGTCCCAAACTAAGCCCATGGATGTCTAGCGCAAGTTTCTGGCGCCTAGACGCCCAAATGCTAAAAAGACGGTCGCTTTCCCTAGATGAGGGAAAGTAGGTATCACCTATGTGGCGCCTAGACGCCAGGTTCAGCGCTTAGGCGCAAGAGCCTAACTCATCACAAACCCACTAGTCAATTTGATTGCATAACTCCTGTAGCATTTAAGCTAGGAGTCATAAGACACTTTGATTTTTTTTTTCTAATTAGTAAGACCCAATATTATCTATTACAACAAGAAAACCTACATGTGGGCAGGCTTTTGATCAAATAATTAAAGTAGTAGGTGGTCAATGACTTCGTAATAAATGTAGCCTTATAATACTTGGTATACTTTAATATTCATATGTCTTCGTCTTGTATAGTTTAGACTTTCTAAATTTTTACATTGGTTTATCCCTAATCTTAAAATGTCTAAACCCAGCTCACACTAGTAAAGCAAGCCTCACCCCTATTATTAGGTTAAGGCATTGTTGAAATGTACGTTCCTTCTCCTATTAGAAAAAAAAGAAACAATATGTATCATACTATCTATTTATTAAAACATTAACATAAGAAGTTTGGCTAGCATGCGCTTCTAATAACTAATATGCCCCCTTAGATAACAATTATTGCAATATGGCCATATGATTTCTCTCTTCAGATGAAATGCTTTCTGGATTGAACCAAGAAAATAGGTGGGCATGCCTTTAGGAATTGCATAGTCTATTCTCCTTGCCATTAGAGGATTGAGGTTTGCTTGAAATATAATTGATTTTGAGTAATGTGATGAATCTCTAAATGTCATATTTATTATTATATAAAAAATTGTATTACTAAGATTTTTGTTATTGTTAGGATATATTTATTTCTTTCCTATTTATCACCCTTATAAACCTTTGTACAAGGCTTGACTATGAACAATTTAATTTACTGAGAGTTTTATGTTCTTTTTCTCAATATCTCTTTGTTTCATATTATCAGAGAAAATACTCTATTTGATTTTTAATTAAAAAATATATGAGCGAACAAATTTGACCCAACAAAAAATATAAGAAGATGGATTTTTCTTCCACCATATCATGCCACATCATTATTTTGGGAATCTTTTTGAAGTGCATACCTCTTCAATTCATATCCTAAGTAAATTTGAAGAACTTATTTCAATGGCCTCAATCAATATTGTTCTTGATGATGACAACGGGTGTTGATCTCAATGGAGATATTGGACGTCAGTAATATTAGCAACGACATATGTTGGCATTGTTAGCAGCGATGGATATAACCATCGGTGTCAATGATGGGTGTCAAGCTTATGGTTATGGTAGAAATTAATGTTGTATGTGTACATTAGCATTGATGTTTATGCAAGTATCAACATTATTAGTAAAGGTAGACATCAATTTTTTTTAGAGATGATAACATTAATGTTGGTGTTGCAATGATGTGTGGTATCCTTGATATTGTTAATGTTATTAGTGAATTCAAACTTAGTGGAGATAATGCAAATCACTAATCTCGAAGGTGACAATATATGCTAGCATTAGTGGAAAAGAAATGCGTTGAACTTATTAGTGATGAAAAATGCAATGTTGATCTTGATGATAAACATAAACTTTTTTCATGATAGTAGCAATCAATATTGGTGTCAATGCAAATGCATAGTATTTGCCTTGCCTGTGATGGTGGACGTCATAGTTAATGTCAATAATTAGTGTTGGCCTTATTAGCAATGAAGCTTAATAATAGTGAGCATTTGCATTGTNTTTTGTTGATTTTTTTAAAAATTTTTCATTATTTTTTTGTCTTATATTGTGATTAGTTCAGTCATGTGCATGAATTAAAGAAATCACTTTTATGTGATGAGGAGGTGGGGGTTGAGTATACTAATCATCTTTAGTTGAAGATAATATTACATTCGGATGTTCATATATCCGAAAAGTAAATCACAGAATGTCACATCATCGTGCGGCAGAATTGAAGATGATGTGACACTTTGAGATTTGATGTCCGAAATTGTGATGTTATTATTATTTTGTTATATAGAACAAAAGGGAGCTTTATTTTTTTTTTTTGGGTTTTGCTTACTCTTATAAAGATGTACATATAAAATAATTGAGTTCACTTTAGGTGCTAAACAAAAGTTGATCCTCCTAGAGTTTTATTTTATTTGTGGGGCATTTACATACACGCCGCCTACTAATATATGTATTTACATATCTAACACCTAAACTTTAGGTATTATATTAACTTCACCCAAATCTTTCATATCACATAAAAAATGCCACTATTGTAACTCTTAAAATGCGAAATACACTCTTTTCATGTATAAGAAAGATGACATATAAGTAAAAATGGATGTTTAGGTGTTAGATTTGTAAATACAAAAAGCATTGTGTAGTATATGTATGTAAATCTTCCTCTGTTTATTTACTTAATTTTTTTTTGGAAAAGTATTCGAGTGATTGAAAACATTTACAGAGCAAAACAATTTAATCTAATTTTTTTTAAAAATATCAGATTTTAGTCCTTGGTCTCTTTAACTTATGCTGAAACAGTCTCCCATCATCTCTTTTAGAAGAATAGACTAGTACAGTTTAGAAATTAAGTTGACATTTCTATATACTTCAAGACAAAAATGATCTATAAATAACAAGAAAACCAGTCTAACATTTTATCATTTTCTTCTGACTGCAGCAAATCGTAAAATACGAGCTTTTTATGCACAACATTCATTTTTAACTAATTAGTTGCAGGCCCTTTCGCATTTCATTTGTCTGAAATTCCCTCCCCAATCCCAACACTTCATCTTCCTAAAATGATTTTTCCCATCTTTTGTATTGCAGGTTTTGTTTGTCAGTTTTGCTGTCTGCACCATCAACTATGGAGTAATGGCAGTCGTGGGATACCTCATGTTTGGCCAAGCTACAAAATCTCAAGTAACATTGAACCTTCCAGTGGAAAACATGAGCTCCAAAATTGCAATCTACACCACTTTGATCAACCCATTAGCCAAATACGCTCTCATAATTACCCCACTTGTGAACGCCATTGAAGAGTGGCTCCAGGTCTCAAAGAGCAGATTCATTGGCATTCTAATCCGGACTGTAATCCTGATTAGCACTGTAATTATAGCACTAACTGTGCCATATTTCGGATATGTCGTAGCTCTTACTGGTTCTTTTCTCAGTAGCAGTGCAACAATGGTTCTGCCATCTCTGTGCTACCTTAAGATATTTAAGAGTTCCAGGCGTTGGGGTCTGGAGTTGGTGCTGATTTTGGCTATTTTGGTGGNGGAATGATAGAATGGGCTTTTGAGAACGAGGAATATGTTGAAAATTGCAGAGATTTGAGATTTTATGAATGAAAGACACCAAAAATAAATTGAAAGACTGATTTTTAACTAAATCAGCTTGTGTGGTACTCATTTAGTTGAGTTGAGTCCATTTAAGCATCAATTCAATCCTTCTGAAATGTCTTGTACTGCTTTGAGTGAAAATTTACACTTGGTTATAAAAGAATTTCTAAAATCTCAAATTTTATGTAGTTACAAAATGTTTCAGCATAAAAAGAATTCTTTGATTGGACTTGATTAAGGTGATGTTTCATTAAGAAAAAAATGTCAATTGAAAGTCATATTTTTTATGCTTAACTAATCGAATGTAGAGATTTTCAAAATTAAGTTTGGACTCGTTCTAACTTTATTTTTCATAAATTTTAGTCAAAATGAATTTTTTGACAAGACAAACTTAATGATATGACTAAGATCGCCAATTTAATGCTTGTTATTTTCACTAAAGCAAATGTTCGCTATTGCCATCATACTTGATAGTGTGATGCTTGACATCATGAATAAGGTTGGTACTCACCAATGCCTACCTATGCATAAGGATGATGTCTTTTATTGACACCAACTAAGGGTGGATAGGATGAGCCAAGGTCAAACCATATTGGCTGGATCTTGAGATTGATTAATTCCTCTATTTCAAGCTTGAGCTTGAGGGCTCACATGCTACTTATGTATTATAAAACATAAAAATTATTATTAATGCAAATAATTAATTTAGTAAAGTTATAAAAAAGAAATTAGAAGAGATGTAATGAGAAATTACTTTATTCAAGTAATTGGAACGCATTTTGTTATGAGCTTTTAGTAGCTTTGTACTCAAATTGTTATTTTAATTATATTATGTCATAATATTTTATTAACAAACTGGCTCGAGGGCTAACAAATCGAATCATAGAAGCTTGGGTTGTTAGCTAATCGAGCTCTATTCACAAATCATTTCTCTAATCAATTATTGACAATATCGTATATCAATGTCATCATTAATAGTATCATCCATCATTACCAATTATCANGCTTAGGTGTTAGATATGTAAATACATATATAATTATTTGGTGGCATGAATGTAAATGCCCCATAAATACAATAAAATTCTAGGACGATCAACTTTTGTTTAGCCAACTAAAGAAGTGAACTCCTCAATTATTTTCTCTGTACCTTTTTATAAGAGTGAAATTAATGCCCCTTTTGTTGTATAAAAATAACATCACAATTCCGAACATCAAATCTCAAAGTGTCACATCATCTCCAATTCATGATGACGTGACATCCTGTGATTTACTTTTCGGACATGTGGACATCCGAATGTCCGAATGTAATATTTTCCCCAACTAAAGACGATCACTGTACTCAACCACACCTCCTCATCAAATACAAGTTATTTACTTAATTCATGCACATGACTGAACCAATCACAATAGAAGACAAAAAAAACATTAATCGGAATAATTTAAAAAAAAATCAACAAAAACAACCATTTTGATCAAGGTATCCCTTTTATCACAACTGCAAATTTTTTTTTAAACCTTAGGAGTGCATAAATCAGAATATCAATTACAAGAAAATGTAAAAACATAACATGTTTCCATTTTATCAAGGTCCATTATATAAAACTTCTAGATTTACCAGTACTTACGCGAGAGAACTTGGTTTTATCCGCCATTGATGCATATATAGTAGGATAGACTGAATGTCCACTGTAACAGAAAGCAAATAAGCTCAACGCAGTAGGTATTCCACTCCACTTCATCACACTCCCCCTTTCATGAAACCCAACTCCCCCAACTCCTCCCACCCACATAACAGAGAAAACCAATATAAGAGAAGCCATTACACCCCCCACCGACACATAAGCAAGCACTCCCAAATTCCTCAACCATGTAGTTGGCAATATCAGTATTGCAGACAATATCACAAAACCCTGTTTTCCTCCAACTTTCAGACCTCCAATGTGAAATCTCGCTTCTGGAAATAGTTTCTCCAAGTTGTCTCCTTCGAGTATGAGGAATTCAATGGCGACGAAGTAGAGCTCGAGGTACATGAATAAAGCTATCACCATTCTTCCTTTAAGGCCGAAAGCCAGCTCTCCAATGTCTGGGTAAGTTCTGACAAGGGAGTTTGAGTCCATGCATCGTTGAAGAAGAAGGCCGGTGTAGAAACAGAGAGCAGCTAGGAGAAAAAGAAGGATTAGGCTTAACCAACCTCCTTGGGCTAGAGCGTATGGGATTGATAGGATTCCAAATCCTGAGAAAGAAGGTGTATTGATGTTAGATTTGTTTTAAACTTTAGGCACTACAAGATTTATACATTTGAAAATGTGGAAAATCTTAGCTATCACTGTTTTGCATCGAATTTTCGTCAGTCAAAGGAGTCAACGTTAAAAGATGAGTCAACAAAGGAATTAATGTCGTTAACTAATTATGACGTCTCTTGAGATGATGTAACATTTAACATCGATCTTGCATCAAAAATTGTCAGACGTATTTTATGTTGTTTTAGCATCGAACTGTATTGAAGTGTGTCAGAATGATTGAGGGGTTAGCATCGACTCAAAGTAAACGCTATTAAGTGAACTTATTGCCTCTGTCAATTTAACGTGTTGTCGACGCAAAAAATAGATGTAAATTCAAACTTGCTGAAAATCATACGCAAATTTGACGATTGTACCAAAAATTTTCAAACATTTAATATGATGCTGATACAGTGCTTTCCTGCAGTGAGGTTTATATATATATATATATATATGTCGAAANTGGTTCTCCACTGTGAACAAGTTTATTCTCAGACGGGGTCGGCTTGGATGCTTTGTTGAGTGTGCTCTTGTTGCTTGATACTAAGATTGAACTCTGCCTAGAAGATATAGCGGTTAGTCTCTTCACTATTAAAGCTAGAGTCAGAACATCTTGTATATAACAAACTGGTAGGTATTGGCATTGCAGCTATCATTTCATCTTAAATAATGTAGTGATATTGATTTGTCCCTCACATTAACGTTGGTGCTTCAATTTTTCTCATAAAAATAATGCACTCTTCTTTAGTTTGTTGGTGACTAGTTTCACCATTTTGTCCAATGAGACTTCTGAATACTCGAAAAAAAGTTTCAAGATCTAAAGCCGCTCGATGAACTCATCCGGATCCAACTGACCATCAAAATGTGGCAAATCCAACGTTACGTTAAAATTTTGGCTTCTCAAATATTTTAGATCAAATCTTCAAGGTAGAGGANTAATATCAGTATTTATGTTCGGCTCGTTTATGTTTCAAATAAAAAAAAAAATGTGTTTGTGTTCGGCTCGTTTGTTTAGCGACCTGAACATAAGTTTATTCGTGATCAAAGAGCCGTTTTGACAACCCTAGTCACGCAATCGTAGGATGTTAAGGGTTAGAGTGAGATTTAAATTTATTATTTATATTAAAATATCATTTAAANCAATATCAGTATTTATGTTAACAAAAAAAAAAAGTATTTGTGTTCGGCTCGTTTGTTTAGCGACCTAAACATAAGTTTATTCGTGATTAAAGAGCCATTTTGACAACCCTAATCACGCAATCGTAGGATGTTAAGGGTTAGAGTGAGATTTAAATTTATTATTTATATTAAAATATCATTTAAACATAATTTAATGTATTTTTATTCTATTTTTTTTAATTAAAAATTATAATTGAGCATAAATTTTTGTAATCTTATAGTCAATTCTTTTAGAAATACTACTTATCAAGTAACACGAACGAACAAATATTTGTTCTTGTTCAACCCGTTAACTTAACGAACTAATCCAACACAAACTTCTTAACGAGGCGAACACGAACTATTCGCAAACAATGAGTCATTTTGACAGGTCTATATGTAGTAGACTTTCATAGAAGTTTTGAGCAACTAAGGAAATAACTGTTTATTTTTTTTAATAAAATATGTAGGGATAATAAAAATTCAATGAGAAGATAAATGAATTTTCTATTAAGAGAAAATATCTCTACAAAAAACTATTTTCTTATTTTTAAATTTCTATGTACAAGCATTCTGATGTAACTATTTTAGGGATAATCAACTCTCTTTTAAGTATTATAGTTGAAGGAGCATTTACATACTCACCACCCAATTCCTCTGTATTAACATATTAACCACTCAAACTTCAATTTTTACTTACAGATTCCTGTGTTTTCGGCATATGTTGGGTGGTGGTTTGTAATTATAAATTGAAGTTTAAATGGTTGAAATATTAATATATAGAAATTAGGTGGTATGTATGTAAATCTCCCCATAGTTGAATGACATCTACTTTAATAATAAATGAAGTTTTTTTACTATTATTATTATTATTTTGAGTGGGTGCATTTAGAAATTGAAATCTAGGTGTTCAATATGTAAATACATGAGAATTGAATAATGGTATGTATGAAGAGGTGTTCGGCTCCCCTCCCCCCCCCCCCCTCTCTCTCTGNTTTTTTATACGTGCAACCTATATACACTGATGAAAGATCATCACAAGTGATGATAAGTTCTCTTCCTAGAATACGGTCATGTGAAAATTTTCAAAACATTGTATAAAGTTTTCCAGGAGAAATTATATTACATTATACACAACAAAATTTGCATGTGCGCAAAATTATATCTATACTTTTTTTTAACCATACGATTTGTGGCTTTGTGAAAGCCACAGCCAGGCGGACACCGAAGGTCGACAACGACTGAACGACCACTAAGCGCCGACACTAACTTGATGACCGTCAGAGGCCGNCTATACTTTTTTTTTTAACTATACGATTTGTGGCTTTGTGAAAGCCATGGCCATACGGACACCGAAGGTCGACAACGACTGAACGACCACTAAGCGCCGACACTAACTTGATGACCGTCAGAGGCCGGCCACAACCAGATAGCCACCAGAGGTTGACCATGACCAGGCTGCCACCAGAGGCTGAATATTTCAATCATCTTACCCGTATGATCGATAAGAGGAAAATACCTCCATGATCTAGATTCTACCGTAGAAGATATGACATAAAGTAGACATTTGTACAACCAAGGGTCTAATATTATCATAGGCTAACTTTGACATTTTTTGGAGTATTAAATGTAAACGATGATTTTGAATGCTCTTTTACGGGAAGCTTCTTCATCCCCCTTATGAGTAGGGGTGTAAACGAGCTGAACACGAGCTAGCCCATGCTCAGCTCGTGTTCGGCTCGTTTATATTTCGAGCTCAAAAAGTGTGTTCGTGTTCGGCTCGTTTGTTTAGCGAGTCGAACACGAGCCATTCACGAACAAAGAGTCGTTTTGACAACCCTAATCAGATAGCAATAAGATGCTAAGGATTGGGGCAAGATTTAAAAATTATTTTTTATATTAAAACATCATTTGAATCTATTTAAAAATTTTAATTCTATTTTCTTAATTAATACTTATAATTGANCAGGGGTGTAAACGAGCCGAACACGATCTAGCCCATGCTCAGCTCGTGTTCGGCTCGTTTATATTTCGAGCTCAAAAATTGTGTTCGTGTTCGGCTCGTTTGCTTAGCGAGCCGAACACGAGTTGTTCACGAACAAAGAGTCATTTTGACAACCCTAATCAAGCCATAAGATGTTAAAGATTGAGGCAAAATTTAAAACATCATTTGAATCTAAATTAATAATTTTTATTCTATTTTCTTCATAATACTCTTATTTGATTATAAATTTTTGTAGCCTTGCAGTCAATTAAATTTTTTAAAAATGCCACTCATCAAAGATATATATATAATTGATTAGCAGTATTTCGAGCCAAAACGACGTTCGTGTTCAGCTCATTAACTTAGCGAACGATCCGAACACGAGTTTTTTAACGAGTCGAACACGAGCTGTTCGCGAACAACGAGCCGTTTTGACAACCCTACTCATGAGCTATTCTCTATCAAGTCATATTTTTTTTTAAAGGAGACCACCAACCTAGTCCTCATAATTAAAGTATTTAATTTACAATATTATTGCATATTAATTGCGGTCCGTCCATCTACCCTAAATATTTTTTTTATTTATGTTGGATTAAAATTGTATATGATTGACGTGCCGTCAATAAATTTTTATCAAGCACGATCTAAATGTGTTTTTAGTATGAAATTATTCAAATTCAAGATTATTTTATCCCCTATTTCAATAAATTTATAGTCGCACCGACAGCCTGGATAAGATAAACTCAATTGTATCAAAATTGATCTATTTCAATGCTATTCAAGCCCAAATCAAGTTTTTGATACATAATTACAGGTTTGAATTTTTATGTGATTGATCAAAATAAATTTTAAATTTGACATATTTATAGTCGAATTAAGTGTCTCAATGAGATGAATCCAACGAACCCAAGATTATTAAATTCTAAGGTCATTAAGGCATTCAAATCTTTAAGGGCCTGTTTGTGACAGCTTTAGCTTATTAATAAGCTGTTGTGTAGTAGTTGTGATACGAAGCTGCTACGCAGAAGTTGACTGTCATTTTACTTTTTGCAGCTTGAAAACAGTTGTACTGCAGTTGTTTCTGGACAAATGACTATTTTGCCCCTACAATGTAATGTTGTTTGCAATAGAACTGTTTGTACATAAATATTTCATACTTGAAAGCAAATATTCGGTGCAGAACATCATAAAATAAAAATAAACACCTCACAAAACAGTAAGTAACATGACTATCAAAATTAAGAAAAAAACTATTAAAATAATAATTAACAATAAAATAATATTATTTTTAAAATGCAGACGTATGTCATGAGATAAGTCGTCCTGCAGGGAAGCTCTCCAAACCCAATCACTCTCGACGCTTGAATCTTCTAGCCCATTTGTCCACCTAAAATAGTCACGATTTTTTGTGATTCTCCTTGAACATCTGTAAAATTGTCTCCCGTAGTTATATGACCGTCGTAAAGTAAGTAGGGAACATTATAATTCGCAGTAGCAGTGTAAACCTCTGGAAGTACTGAAAATTCTCGAGCTCATCTTTCTTGACAGCTTAAAAAACACATACCCTTAAATATGATACAAGTAAAAATTAATAACAAAAGTAATTCATTAAAATTTTATTCAGTTGTGAGGTCTCCAATAACTCAACATATAAACCAACGAATCTGTCACTACAAGAAGAAAACAAATCTTATAAAAAATGTTTTTATTTTCCTTTAACCCGTGTAATACCGAGTTCGTGTGTGTCAAATATGCATATCACAAAAAAATGGCATCCATAATAACCTAAGAAACCATCACTGAAAAAGAAGAGGATTTTGGTTGACTTAATTAGGATTTTATATGTGACACCAACTCATAGCGACATACAAACCATCTAGAAGAACCCATAAATGTCTTATCATTGACCTCCAAAACCCACCAAAAAAAGACATGTAATATTTAGGATACATATATTTCCCATGGTTGCCTCATTGGTCATCCAAGTGGGAGAAAAAATACATGCAAAAGGAAAAGTACATATTACTTTTAAATGCATAAGAAACAAATATATATGACAACTTGTATAAGATACAGATACAATAAACAGTGAATGTTTTCAACAATCATTACAAAAAATAGAAATAAAAACTAATTTCCTCTAATCACCCTCCAACTATAGCAATACAAATACAATAAACAGTGAATGCTTTCAACAATCATTATAAAAAATAGAAATAAAAACTAATTTCCTCTAATCACCCTCCAACTATAGCATCTATAATTTGTTTCCTCAACTCTATAATCTCGTCTGCACCTTCGGCATCTTGAGGGCAGGTCTCGGGCACATCATTTTTTGCCTGTGACAAAGATTGTCCAATATGATATTCATACCCTTCAACAAGGGCATGTGAATTATCCTCATCTGCCTTACAAAAATCAATTTCGTTACAGGTAGGACGTCGCAGAATATAATTATGGAGAGTCGTCGTGGCAAATCACAATTTGCACATGTTTGAGGAATGGATAAATTGTCATATCACGAAGTACAACTCATTTCTTCTTCCAAACTCTAAATGTCCTCTAGTAAAAAGGGGTATCCTTTATTGAACATTTCTCTCCTACCCCGCGTGATATTACTGACTCTCGCAAAGTCAAGTGTGTGATATCTTGTATCAGTATAGGCTTTTAGATACCCTCGTTATAATGTATACCCAACATCGATCAAATATATTTATCAAATGTGAACAAAATTAATAGTTTTGAAGTAAAAAAAAAAAAAGATGACTAGTTCAGTTTCAAGTGAACCTATGAGTGGATTTGGGAAGTTGTATTTCCTATTCCGTGTTGCAAATTTAAAAATTCGACTTTCATGTGCACTACCCTCCCAATCGACCATGAAAATGTGAAGCACATAATGAAGTCACATATAGTCATGATATTCTGTTTCACCCACAACGGCCAATGAATGTGATCTTATTATTTTGAACACGTGCATCCACGCATGTTCCATCGATTGCTCCAATACAATTCTAATAAACAAGGGTAAAATAATAATGTATATTCATTTAAAAATTGAATGTAATAAATAAAAGAAATTACCTGAAAATATGATATATTGTGCATCGTGCGAAATCGCTGTAGGGATTCGTTTAACTATAGGATTTGTTGGTTTTATGACTTGTGATGAAAAACTAAAATGTGCATTCAATCCAATTGAGAAATATCTACAAATTGTTTTGGAAGAGTGTTGGAATGGCTTCATAGCTCTCGTATTGATTCATTATGTGATAATATGTAAAGGGTTATTGCTAACACCTCTCATGAAGTCATCCTGATAAAGTCATGAAATCCATGATTTATGTGTAGTTTCTCTAACAGATCGGTGAATACCACCTGTGTCACGCGAAACATATTGTTAAACCTCATTGGATGGCTTGCAAGCAACTCCCCAATCCATTTGTCACCAACGTACGAGGATATCATGCAAGGGAGCGCTCTATGCACAAGTTATAATATTTGTACATCAAACATTCTACAGCTGCAACTCTTGTTTCGCGTCTTTCTCTATTTGCACCCAAGTACTTCGATGTCGAAATAGCTAACACATAAATATCAATGAATTAGCTATAATCATATAATGTTATGAAAAAAACCAACTTCAAAATAAAATTAGAGAAGCAAATAGAAAACATAATGATGAAAAATAAAATTGCAAATCAAATTTAACATCGTCCCAATGAAAAAAGTAAAAACCAAAAGCAAATAAAAATGTCTAGTGCAACAAGAAATGCAAAATGTCCCACAAAAATATAAAGAATACTAGGTGTCCCTCAAGTGTCATTGTTCGCATGAAAATAACGTAAATAATGAACCATACAGTCTGGGGTTATCGTCATGAAAAAATCTCTTCGATTCAGGTATTCAAACAACTTCATAGAGAATAGATATAACGACATTTCCTCATAAATTTATGTTGTCTCCATAATACACATGACTAGTTGGACAGAAATTGTTTGTGATGGGTCTGGGTCATCGATGCATGAAGCCACAAACTGTGAAATATAACTTCTAATAAAAGTAGTTTTTTTTTTCAACCAGATGATGCTTTGATCAGCTAGTGGATTCAACATCATGGAGGTTCTGGTTGGGGCCTTCATTAGAATCACCTGACGCAGGTATAGCCAAGTTTTTAGTGATGTCATCAAACCTTTACTCGCTAGGTACGCATACATTAATGCTCGTTGGCACGACGCCGCCAAATATACGATTTAACTTCTCTTCTAATTCAAAAACAATGCTAGTGTATTTAAAAGTGATAGCACATGTTGATGCTTGAAAATTTGACAAAAGAAGTGGATGTTTAAAAAACACTCACCTTCAATCTCCTGTCCACCACTGCTTCGAAGCAACAATTATTCTTTTTATCGGATCCCAACCCAAGCGCATGGATCCTCGCTCTATTTTTTTTTCCAAATTATCTAATCATTTTAAGTTGGTCCCATTTGTGTTTTTAAGTGCAACCTATCATACTCCATGCTTGTATTGTCCTTAAAATTTTTAATAATATTTTACCATCCCTATTTGTTGAATTAAGTTGTCAGTTTATTTCCCAATTCGCCCTCCTTGAGAAAAATGACGCAAAATATTATTTGTGTGTCATTATCCTAAATTGTAGATGAACGGGCCCCTTTGGTCTTAATCATTGTGTATACTAGCATGAAAAAGACTAATCAACATAAATATTTGTCATAAAAAAATATTTAACAGTTTTGAGAAAAATAAGAATTTCACAATAACATCATCACTATCCCTCCAACAACTTGCACAACACCTCCACACCACACAACTACACCACCAACAAATTACCACACCATACCACTGTCATCACCTCCACACACCAAAGCATCAACAAACCAAAACATCCACAATACCATGACCACAATCTCAACACATCAACACATCAAAACATCCACATCCACACACCAGCACATCCACACACCAACGCACCCACACACTAACAACACGATGAACACCTCAACTAAAATTCAGCCAACAACAACAACAACATTTCATGCAACAACATCAAATAATTCAGGCAATAACATCTTTTGCATTTCCAACCACCAACATCTATGTTTCTGAATTGCATATGTAAACATTGTCTTTACAATTGCATTTCCAACCACCGCCATGTATGTTCTAATTCATATATGCAAACACCACCACCAACCGAACCATTGCTTATAATCAAAACCATCAACATGATGCAACATAAAGAAGCAATATGACCTATCGAACATATCATTTCTATTGCCTTTCACTTGCATTTCCAGCCAACACCATCTATATTCAAAGTCGCATATGCAAACACCATCATAAAAGCAACCATTGCACATAATCAAAACCATCAACATGATGCAACATAAAAAAGGTAAAAATATGTACTAACATATCACACTGAGAACCACCAAACTAAAAAGCTAACAACCACTGAAATTGAAAAGCAAATGGTTGAAACTACCAAACTGCAAAATCAAAAACAATCACAATTGAACCATTGCACCCAATTTTACTGAGCCAAACAAAAGAGATGAGAGAGAGAGAGGGGAAGGGAGAATAGAAAGCTCACCAGAACAACCAACTGAAAACGAAGAAGAGGAACCACCGCATAAAACACAGACTGCGCAAAACCAACAAACCAAACCAAGGAAAACAGAGGAGAGGGAAAAAAGAGTAGTGACCCAAAACCACAGAAAGGCAACCAAAAATAAGGGCTAACCACCAGAACCATGGAATTGAGGAAGGCTCAAGAGGAGATTTTTAAGGCAAGAGGCATGTCGAGGGAATGAAGGAAGGCAGCGAAGAAAGGAACGAGGGTAACGAAGGAAAAGTAATTGCAATCAACATGAGTCGTTGGGCCGAACCCAGCCGAACCCGCGGCCAGCATTTTCCATAAAATTAATCAAACTGCAACTGCACCTTTGTAAACAAGTATCGTAGTACGAAACCGCACCGCATGGAAATTGTCACCCCAAATAGACAATAAAAAATCATCTATGATCAAGAGGGATCAATATAGACAGTTCAATCGGATGGTTAGAGAAGTTACTTGTCAAAATAGTAAAATTTATTTTCCCAAAAATCTATAAATAAATCCTTTCTCTTCACCAGAGAAGAGGAAGGAAAAGAAGTTATAGAGAGAAGACTCAACGATAACCACCTACCTCCATAGCCGTAGACCACCGTCGACTACGATCAGTCATCACCATGTGCCACTTTTGACCCCTATTTCCAATCATTATATTCCTAATAAGGTTGTTGCATTGAACACATGTATTGAGGGGGGCTCAAGACATGACAATAACCCTCGGCTTTCGTAGTCGTTGACTACCATCGGTCGCCTAAAGGTTGTCAACGACCTTTTCTTGCAATTGTCATAGTCCAAATATAGTTGTTGTCTCTTGCACATATATTGCAGACCCGACGATAGCCACAAGTCCCTATAGTCATCGGCCATTGTCAGTCGCCGTTGTTGACTACCGGTAATTGGACACTTAATGTCCAAATATGATCATTGCCATTATTGTCCAAATATGATCATGGCTAACACTTGTATTTATTTTAAGCTGTACAAAGCTAAGTACATTTTTCGATGCAAATCTATAGCCCAGTTCTCCCAGTTGCGAGAGGAGTCTCCCATGTAATTGGACACTTAAAGTGGATTACTTTCATTAAGTTTGACTCCATGATTTTTTTTCTTTTCAGGTTTTTCCACAAAAAAATCTTAGTGTTTCTCATCTTTCATTTGTGTGTGTGTTAAATATTTGCACAACACTAAGACGTTAAATAATTACTCTACTACCGTAAATTTTCCAACAAGCAACAAGTATGACGTAATACCAAAATATCAACTCAGCCGACAAACCTTGATATNTAAAGGAGCATTTACATACTCGCCACCCAATTCCTCTGTATTAACATATTAACCACTCAAACTTCAATTTTTACTTGCAGATTCCTGTGTTTTCGGCATATGTTGGGTGGTGGTTTGTAATTATAAATTGAAGTTTAAATGGTTGAAATATTAATATATAGAAATTAGGTGGTATGTATGTAAATCTCCCCATAGTTAAATGATATCTACTTTAATAATAAATGAAGTTTTTTAACTATTATTATTATCATTTTGAGAGGGTGCATTTAGAAATTGAAATCTAGGTGTTCAATATGTAAATACATAAGAATTGAATAATGGTATGTATGTAAATTTCTCTCTCTCCCCCTCTCTCTCTCCCTCTCTCTCTCTCTCTCTCTCTCTCTCTCTCTCTCTCTCTCTCTCTCTCTCTCTCTCTCTCTCTCT